>JABCMJ010004216.1:0-17434 GCA_014822125.1 Arbutus unedo | reverse complement strand
TTTTAAACACATTGAACGGTTCGGATCATTAAAATTTAATCGGGAATCAAGAGTTTAGACGTTGGTCTAATATTGGTCTAAAAAAGTATTGGTCTCTTTAGCCTTTCCCATATATGGGGATATATATATATATATATATATATAAAATCTCCACTCTTTCTCTCTCTATCTCTCAAAAGGAAAGTTATTTTTTATCTTTATTTATTTTTTTAATTTTATTAGTTCTATGTGTTAAATACTTAAAATTATTGATTCATCTCTTCATTTTTCAAAAATATTTACATTTATTACATGTCCTAATACGTCCATGACTCTAGAGAAAAAAATGACCAACACCACTAATTCGAATCTCTTTCGATCGTGCTTTTTGAATTTTATTTTTAAAAAAATATTAAAAATTTACCGTTAATTTAAAAAAGTATTTCAGAATTAACTATAAGCTCTGAATATTTTAATAAAAGATTGTTGAATTATGGTAATATATTTGTTGATTTATATTTTATTATTTTTTTGTTGATTTATAAAATTAAGTTAAAAATCTCTTAAATCATCCAAAAATATTTATATTCATCACATGTTCAAATGCACCCAATTTTGGAGAGAAAAAAGTGATCAAAATTGCTCATTCGAACCCTTTTCTATCGTGATTTTTGAATTTTATTCTTGAAAAAATATTAAAAATTTACCATTTACTTAAACAATTATTTCAGAATTAACCGTGATCTCGAAATATCTTGATAAATGACTGTTGAATTTTGGGATTATTGTAAGGTCAATAAATATCTTACCATAATTCAACAGTCCTTTATCAAAATATTCCGAGCTCGTGGTTAATTACGAAATAATTTTTTAAACCAAAGGTAAATTTTTAATATTTTTTCGACAATAAAATTTAAAAAACACAACCGAAAGAGGTTTAAATAAGCGATGTTGGTCATTTTTTATCCAAAGTTAGGCTTATTAGGACATGTGATGAATATGAATATTTTTAAAAGATTTAAGAGATTTTTAACTTTATGTTATAAATCATCCAAAAAAAGAAAAATACCAATAAAATATAAATCAACAAATATCTTTCCATAATTCAACAACTTTTTATCAAAATATTCTGAACTCACAGTTAATTTTGAAATAATTTTTTAAATCAACAGTAAATTTTTAATATTTTTTCAAGAATAAAATTCAAAAAATACAATTGAAAGAGGCTCGAATGAGTAGTGTTTGCTACTTTTTTCTTTAAAGTTAGGCGCATTAAAACATGAGATGAATGTTAATATTTTTGGATGATTTAATAAACAAATCACTTATTTTAAGTATTTAACAAAAAACTAATAAAATTGAACAAAATAAATAAAGATAAAAAATATTAAAAAAATAAGTTTTCTTTTGAGAGATAGAGAGAAAAGGAGGAGTGGAGGCAGGGAGAGAGAGAGAGAGAGAGAGAGAGTAGGTGGGGCCGTAGGGGTTAAAATTTTCAAAGGCAAAAGAGTAGAGCCCCACCACGTGATGGGTGGGGGTTCCTGATTGTTATCACCGCAAGTATAATGAAGGGAACTCAGGTTATGATTTTATTTCATCAGGAATTACCTTGCTATAATTTTCAGGGTACTTATTTTTTAGTTTTATTTATAAATGTTTGTTATTTTTTATACTATACATTTTTAAATATTATATTTTGATTTTAATTTTTTAAAAATACTCAATTTACTCTTAATTTTAAAATTGACCAACTTCACTATTAATTCTTAAAAACAAGGGATGCAATCAAAGTATTCCATTTCAGTTTCTTTCGTGTTGCTGATAAAGAACGACATTTGCATGTCATGGTAAATTGGCAGATGATGAGAAATTTTTGCATTTTACGGTGGTAAATTTAGTCTATATCTTGCGATAGAAAATTTACAGGGTATATTTCGCATATTAAAAACATATATCATGGTAAATTTACAGATATTATGCTAAATTTGCAGGTAAATAACAACATATGCAGATCATGGTAAATTTTCAGAACAGAGTAAATTTTTACATTTTACCATGGTAAATTTAGTCTATATCTTGCGATAGTAAATATACAAGGTACATTTCGCATACTTAAAACATATATCATGGTAAATTTGCAGGTAAAGAATGACATATGCAGCAGGTGTAACGCCCTATGTTTCAGAGACTTTAATTTAAAATAATATATCAAAAGTCAACTGCATTCTCATTTTACAATCAAAATAAAGTTTGATTACATTCATTCAACATAAAGAAAATTATATTTAAGATTTGAAAATAAGAGTTCGAAATAAATTTAGGTGAACTACGAGACTATGACGTCCTCCTTGAAAGTGCCGCCGTTGGTATCTGGGTAAGCGGGCTCGACAACATCATCTTCGACACCTGGCATGAAAGACCGGGGGTAGAACAATTACACCATATGAGTGATTGACGCTCAACAAATAAAATCTACCTTTAATTCTAAATTTATGCAATGGATTATATGATGCATAATTATGACAATAGTATGGGCAAATAGTCATGTACTATGAACAGGATGATAAAATCAGAATGCGACATAATCATGTTAAACGGCAAGTGGAAATATTAAACAAGTAAGTGCGATAAATAAATGAAATGCCGACAATATATCCTTAAGTCAAACCCTATGACTTGTTTTTGTGTTTTTGATAAACGTGTCTAACCAATGTCCATAAGTGTCCGCCAATGTTTATAAGTGTCCAAATCCATTTCAAAGTCCAAAGCTCGAGTCGACACAAGCGTTGTCTGTCATCAAAATTCCATTTCCAAAGTGATGTCATGATGTTCCAGACCAATATGGTCCCGACCTCTATGCTGACCTCATATCCGATGTTAGTGTACCAAATCATCAGTTCTCATATCTTATGTTCCCAACCGTTATGCTCTCAGCATTATGTATCTCATATGTCATGTCTTGACTTAGAAAATATCTAACTCTTCCTCTTTGACTACATTTTGTTGTTAGAAAAGGCACGATGCGGCTTACGACATAACTTGGCTTAATACATGAGACATGACCGACTTAGCTCCAAGACATAGCCCCGGTGGTAATAGACATAATTCGGCTAAATTCATAAATCGGCTAAAGACATCCTAACAGAATCTCCCCAAGGAGCAAGCCAAAACTTGTGTCACAAAGTATAATAGTTTTCTCAAAACCTCGATTTTATTATAAGTCTCGTTCATTTTAAATCGTTTCTCGCTATTCACACCCAAGCGTCAGCAAGACCTCAAGCGGAATTTCATGTCTGATCATTCATACCCAAGAGTCATTAAGACCCCAAGTAGAAGATGTCATCCAAGTCTATAGGTTACATAGACTTTTACTATCTCGTATCAAAATGTGTAAGTTATTTCCAAAATATTCAACTTCAATTCCGTCCCAAAACTTGTGAAATTTCATGTTTGGTGTCAAACTTTAGTTGTCATTATGTTTAACCTCAAAACGTTCATCGTTGACTCCATCCAAGTTTCGCTTAAACGACTAGACACATGATAGCATAATAATGTGATGGAGATGCAAGTTTCAACAATTAAGCAAAATAAGGTGATAAATTAAGTCATGGACACATAGGCATAATCTCATGATTTTAACTTGTAAAGAAACTCCTAGCACAATAATTATGAAATAATATATCAATTTACAATAATGGATAGCACATAAGGGTTCAACAAAATGATCTACAATTGGTTACATGTGAGATAGTCATTAAGTAAAAGTTGGGGCTATATTCTTATATTCTGAAAAATTTCGCTATGTGAAAATTTTTCTAAGTATAGAAAAAAAGTTAAATTTTCAAAATTTTGATTTAGAAAATAAAAAGTTCCGGAAATAATTTTTTGATTTTTTCTAAAGACAATGGTATATTCATTGGTCTCAAACGCATAAAGTTATAGTAAGTTTCAGGCCAAACTATAAGAAAAAATGTGTAATTTTTTTATTTTGTACTAAAATAGGGGGAATGACTTTTTGATACGGATAAAATTTTAATTTTTTGTAAATGCCATTATTTTCAAATGGGGAACTTTCTTATTTTCATTGAATAAAATTATTTACTTTAATTTTATTCAATGAAAATAAGGAAGAGGAGGCATCGGTGATACCAAAAATGAGACACCAGTGCATCTATGAAATTACAGAACGATGTAAAATACTGCAAAGGAAGACATCGGTGCAACGATCATCTTCTCTAAAAATTCAGTTCTGGATTTCGTTTTCTAAAAGCTCTGTAGAGTTAAATACAGATCAATGACATTGATTCAAGGTTAGGGAGAGTTTCATTTATCTTGAAATCAAAAGGAATGGAGCTTGAATCGAATGAGTGAGGCTAGAATTTGGTCGAATTGAACCTCCAAATTTGATTTCTCACTTTCTCTCTCTACTGTATATTTTGATTTCTCAACAATAGAAGTACTAAAATGCCTACTAAGAGCTCTAGAATTTCGTAGTAAGTATGGTGAGAATGGTAGTATAGAATAGAGATAGATTGAGTGTGAGGGAGATATTTGCACGTCTTGCTATTGTAGGAAAAAATATTTTTTGCAGGGCAATGAGATCTAAAGAGATTTCTGGGGCAAAATCAAGAGAAGATGATGGTTTGAAAGTAGAGCGGAAGTCTTGGTGTGTAGCTTTTTTTTTTTTTTGGGAGGGGGAGAGGGAGAGATATGTATCATCAGTGATAGATTTTGCTGTAAGATTTTATCAGTGTGAGAGTTTCTACCACATAAGCAAATGATGATAGAAGGGAAAATGATTCCATGTGACATGTCCCATGGCTGGTTTTATGGATTTGCTAGATGGATCAAAGAGTTAGGTTGTACGATTGGGCAAAGTCTCGTATCAAAAAATCTTATTTGGGCTCAACTTAGATAGGTCAGGCCAAGGTTTGGGTCAAAGGCAAATATACACAAGTAAAAAACAAGTTCAATAAAATTATGTGCATATAAAATTAAAAATGTGCATAATATGAACATGCATAATAATTTATTGAAATTGAAAATAAAATTTAAAAATTTTCCTATTATTGAATTAAAGTTTTTAGGATCGTTACAGCTGGTCATGATAAATTTTTAGAACATAGTAAGATTTTCACTCACCGTATAATCCGAACGATCTTTAGAAAAAATTATTTACGTTTGACGATGAAATCTTTCTCATAACTCGCAACACTTGATTTTTGCTGAACAAGAACATAAAAGTGGGGTGTTTATGTGCTACATGATGAATAATACAAAAAACCGAATATTTATGTGATTTCGTGTAAAAAATCCGAAGATATGATCAATAATTCTGTGAATCACTATGATTCTGGTGAGTTAATCTCAATATTGCGAAGAAATAGGTAGCCTCAAAACTTATGAATATCAAAGTGTTGTTCCAGTGATAGAATATCCAACCAATATTAAGATATTCAATGAAATATCAAAGAGTCATTCTGGTGATAAAAGATCCAACTAATATTGAGATATTCAGTGAAAAATAATTACCATAACTGATTTCATATTTGAAGCCTAAATTCGTGCTATGATTTTAAACTTAACAAATCAATTTTGATTTAAAAAAGAATAAAATGGTAAATTAATACTCAAAAGTAATGGCAAATTGTCATACTATGCGAAAATAGGATAAAATATAAGTTCAAAAAGTGAATGAGATAAAAGCTAAAGATGCAAGAGTTAATAGGATCCTAATTTAAATTACCCTATTTTTAAGATAATTATTGTGATCAAAATTCTTTTGATTTTCAACCAAAGAAAAGTACATAGAATTATTTTCATATTATTTTCTATATCCTTCAAAAATGAACGAAAATATGATTAAGAAAATTAAGGTGGGAAATCAAGTCATATCAACTCTAGACAAATTGAACGATAGAGTTTTTGCTTAAATTTTTTATCTTTTATTCTAAAATTTAAGTTTCTTAATATTATCTCAATTATTTATAAATTATTGATTTGTCCGACGAGGAAAATTAAGAAAGTAGACAAAAAATTGTAAAAAAGTTCTTTTAAAAAATTGTTTATTTTGTATTATTTTTATTTTGTATATTTGTTTTATCACTTTAATTATAGAAAAATAATATAATGTTCTATCGTTAGTTTTTTCGTCCAATATTTAACGGTAAAAGTCATGTATTATGTACGTATGCACTTAAAAATACTTATTGTAACTAGAATACCCTTCATATATACATACACACAACATAATACATAATTTATAATATATAAATTGAGTTAGTTAATATTAATTCTTATTTTACTTAATTTGCATTGTAAATAGGTTTTAGGTATGATACATTGTAATAGTTAAACACTTACTGATATGTTAACGTTATTTTATAACAAAATATGAATAAAAAATAATACGTCACTATATATCCACTTAGTTATGTATTTTTCAAAAAAGTTACAATAAACATTCTTATTTTATTATCTACAGAGTATATATAATTTAATTGCTTTGTATTCATAATATTTTGTGTAAAATTGGAAGAAAATAAGTAATATTTGTGGAAAGATTTAAAAATTCATAAAATTTGAAAAAAATTCAAAAATTAAGAAAAAAATATAATGACATACAAAGATATTTTTTATGGAGAAATAAAACATATAGAGAACCTTAAAAATCAAGAAATAAATGGATCAAAGTTTGATTCAATGCTATGAATTTATGTCAAAATATTATGAATGTTTTATGCAAATTAAATTAAATTAAAATTATTATTATTAAATTAATCCATATTATGTATAATGTTTTATATGTGTAGGATATTTCAGTCACAATATCTATTTTTAAGGGTGCACATGATTTTTATCATTAAATATTAAACGAAAAAATTAATGACAATATATTATGTTATTTTTTTATAGTTAAAGGGATAAATTGTAGCTAAAAAAGATAAAAAGAATAATATGTAAAAGGATGATTGGTGAAGGAGATAAAATATAATTAACCCTAATTTAAACAAACGAAATAAAAAGGAAAAAATAGGCCGAACGGGCCTTAGTTTAGACATCTAACCGGTAAAATTTCCAAGCCTTCGGTTGCTTTCTTCATCCATTCACTGCTGCGACTCTGGTCTAATAAAAATCGATTACTAATCCACCCAAACGTATCCCGACAGCACACATCAAAGGGGGAGGAGGAAGAGGGAAAGCGAGGCCATACAGAATGGAGGAGGAAGAAAGAGGGTTGAGGATGAGTAAGAGATTTTCCGACCAAGGCGGCGAGGTGGATCTCAAGACCAAATCGGGCACGGCGTGGTCCCACAACTTCCTTAACCAGAAGCCATGGCACCCTCTCTCCTATCCCAACCAGCGCCGCAAGTGGATCGCCGAGCAAACCCACGCCCAGCACCAGCGTCGCGCCGAAGAAGTCTCCCGCGAGGTAGCGATATTATGTATATATATTTTTTTTCCTGACAGCAATTTTCTTGGATTCCATTATCGACTTCTCTCTCTCAACTTATCTCACCAAACCCATATCTGCAGTTCGCCCAAGAACAGGAATTCTTCCGCCAGGCAGCTCTTGTCTCTAAGAAAGAGAAAGAAAAGGTAGTCGCCTATACCCAGATGTAGATACAAATATCATGTATGTATGTATGATTTTATTGGGGCTTTTGACTTTTGGTTAAATGGAGTTAATGAGTGCTGTTAAACTAAATTAGATACTCGACCATCACCAGCCCTTTTCTCAAATTGAGTACAAATTTGAGTAAGCACTCCAATGGACATAAAGTCATATTTGAGCAAAAATTTGAGAAAAGTCTTTGTTAATGACACAGTGGTAAATTTGAAAGTCTCAACATAGCCTTGAAACTTTTGAGTAAAGAAAAGAGTCTCTTCCAGTGAGTGAAAAAATGAGCAAGACTTATTTGAGTACGAGTTTATAGACATTAGAGATTTTTTACTGAAGTTAAAGTTTGAGTTAGGGTTGGAGATTTCCTAACATAATATTAGTAAACATGGGTATATATTGATTAATGTTTTGACATAGTGGGGTGTGATTTGGTGTATAGTTGGAGATGATGAAGGCAGTGAGCTTTATGTATGTCCGCCCGCCTGGTTATAATGCTGAAAGTGCCAAAGCTGCTGAAATTTGTGACGAGAAGAAGCAACAGGAAGATCCATCTCTGGATGGGGCATCAAATTCAATGTATGCGCCAGGATACATGGATATGTTTGTTTGTACGTGTAATAGGTGTTTAAATAGTTAGTTTATTTTTTCTTACCTGGAGAATAATTTTGTAGGCCTCTGGAAGCTATATCCAGCAGGGATCAATCACGTGAAGAGAAAAAGAAAAAAGTACCAAAAGATGTTTTTGGTCGCGCTTTACCAACTGAAGAGCAATTTGAAATCCTTAAAAATGCTCCACGGTATGTCTGAATAACAAATCTTGACATTGGCGATTTGTAACTTGTTTTCAGTTTCAATTGAAATAGTTGAGACTGTATATTACAATAGGAAGGATTAGATTTTTGTATGGCTGAGTTGCAAGCAGATCCATGAAGTTTATTATATGGAATGTTTAGTGAAAGAAGCGATCTCCAAATTTGTGAAAAAATTTGGTTGTGGTGCTTATCACTTTGCTAGTATATGCGCTGCCAAAAAAATACTCTCTCATATTTGATGATATCTCGTCTACATGGCTTCGTCAGCTGAAAACCTAAAGATTGAACCTGAATTGTCCTTGTGCTGTTGCTCCTCTTTTATGGTTGTGATGGATAGTACCTCCTTTCTGCTTTGCTTCCAAATTGAAGTTTAGGCATAAGATTCACCTGCTTCTAATCATCACCCATAACGAACACAATGTGTCGAATGATGTAAAGAGGGTATATATGAACTTCGTATCTGGGTACCCTCGAAGGATCCTATCTATTATCCACAATTGTTCATTATGTCTACCAAAGGAATGATGTTAAGAATGTATTTATGAACTTCATATTTTGGTAACCTCCGAGGATCATATCTGTTATCTACAATCGTTCATTATGCCTATGGAAGGTATATGTTGCATACCCAAGGAATCAACGATGAATAGAAGAGACACATTGATAAAAGTTGAAGACGTATATGTGTAAGTAGAAATTAAACTGTAGTTTAAGTTAACCCATCAACTGAAGCCAGGCCTTATTCTCTATGTCTTATTTGTCTAGTGGACTAGCTGGTCAAAAACTAACTGCAAGGTTTTCATGTGGACTAAAAAGGAAAATCTTGGAGGATTGCCGGCTCTGTTGCAGACTGTAGTATATATCCTGTGACATCAATATGGATAACCAACTTCATTTGCAAAGACCCCTCATAGTACCATTAACATTAAGGACAAAACAACAAAGGGCCCAATGGAGGCCACAGGATATTTGTTAGCGCTTTTAGCTGGGCCATAGGATGTGTGATTTGAAAGAAAAGGGTTTTCAAGATATTTTAATGGAGTTCTTTCTTCTCTCATCTTCCTTCCTCTTCGGAAGATGACCTAGTAATCATAATCGATGCTTTGTCGAGTTAGTTTTAGTTGTTTCGGATAGTCTTTCTCTGTTAAGCTAACTTGATAGAATGGATTGCTTTAAAAAAGTAACTATTTTTTTTTTTTTTGAAGGAGTCCAAAGAGAAATAGGTTCACAACACCTTCTACACCGGCGATTCAGCGAATACTTGCAAAAGTCTGCCCAATATGAAACTCTGCAAAATAAGAGCTCATGATTCTTGTAGAGAACTACTAGTTGACATTCTCATTGAGTATATACTATAGACGGTGAAGTTAAGTTACCTTTAAAGCTTACTTCCCGTAGGAAGAGGGTCAGACAAGTGTCGAGCAAAAACCAGCATACAAGTGTCGAGCAAAAACCAGCATTGCTTCTCCACCTTTTCTGAAAGACATATTGACTAAGCACCCCATCACCCCACCCACCACAGCCGCCCCCCCCCCCCCCCCCCCCCCAACCAAAGAAAAAAAAAAAAAGTCTTCCCTTCTTGGTTTGTGCATCATACATTCAGATTCTTTGTCTTTTAGGGTTATACTCCAAGTAAATAGGATGCAGTTGGAAAAAAAAGATCTCCCAGCCTCTCTATATGGTACGAAAACTACCCCTTCTCTGGTCAAACAAGTGTTGGTTCTTGCATAATTACTTGCAAGAGGATCTCATTACCTCGTTTGAATATGTCTGTTAAAGATATGTGTGGGTAACGGTTAAGACCACACATTAGTTTTGTGAGGTGATGGTTGGAACAATCATATATGTCATCTTAGTCATTTAGATGGATTTCTTTGATGCATTTGTTATATATTTCCTCTATGTAAATCTCATGTCTAACTAATGCCTCCCCCCCCCCCCCCCCAGGATGGGGATCATGGCATATTGCCGTGTCAAATAATTTGTTGAACTCTATGCTTGATGTTTTGTTCCATTGCGGTAGTTTGGTTATTTAGTTACAATCACCTCAGCAGTGAGCTGTTGTATTAGGTTGTGCTTCGGTAGTTCTCGACCCTCATTACTTCGAATAATGTTGTTTTCCAGGATGGAAACAGGTGCTCCTGCAAGGGTGAAACCATTTGGAGTTGAAGTGCGCAATGTAAAATGTCTAAGATGTGGAAATTATGGCCACCAAAGTGGTGATCGTGAATGTCCATTGAAGGATGCTATAATGCCTAATGAAGAGAGTCGATTGAAAAGAGATGATCCCTTGACAGCAATGCTGGCCCACGCAGATTCTAGTGAGGTGATGTTAATTTGAGTTAAGGGGGTTATAAGCTCCATATTCATATTAGAGATTCATATTAGAGAAATTCCTGCGTGATTTTTTCCCTCACAAGAAGCCAAGTGAGAAGGGGCCCAAAAACCTCCGACTATTTGATTTGTCAACGAGAATAAGAGAAGTCTTGAACATTAGTTAAGTTGTTTTAAGTAAGCAAATGACAAAAGGGGATAAAAATTTCAGTAGACACTAGACGAAGATACTCAACTAAGGAAAAGTTTGGCGGTTATAGTGGTGAACATTTAGGTAAAATTCCCACGATTAGCTAGGCGATGAAAAGCTGACCATTTATTTTAATCTGTACTTGGAGCTGTTCCAGCTGTTCTCGTATTGAAATAATGAGACACAGAGGGACATACTCCTCTAATAAAAACAAGGGTTATATTTCACTTTGTTCCAGAGTAAGTTGCAAGTGTCTATGGATCTTGAAAAGTGCATTGAAAATAAGATGGTTTGTTGTATCAACCTTTATTTCTCTGTTTGGTTGGATCAAGTGTCTAAAATTATGCTCTCTAAATGTGTGTGAATGCATATTTAACGTGTGTATAGATGTGGAGCATTAGCAGTTTGCTAATCATTCTTTCTCTCTCAAAAGTCAAGGTCCGGCTTGTGGCTGGTTCTAATAATTAATATCCAGTTTTGGACTGGTGTTCTCCGGCTTATTTTGCAGCCTCTAAAGTGGGAGCTTAAACAAAAACCAGGAATGAGTCCTCCCCGTGGAGGGTTCAACGCAGACGATGCAAACCAGCAAATAGTTGCCGAGGACATATTTGATGAGTATGGAGGTAGAAGCTTTTCCTTGTATGATATGATGTTCGTATGAATTTTGGAAGTGCACAAATGTTTCTTATCATTCCCATCCATTTAGGATTCCTTGGTGGTGAGAACATCCCTGAGCTATTGACTAACTTCTCTTCTGGCAAACCTGATAAGAGGTCCAAGACTAAGAAGAAGCACAGAAGGCGGTCACCACCCACTTATCCTGAATTGAAACATCATAAGGGCGAGCGGACGTCCAATGATGATGATCGGAAGAAGAGGTCAAAGAAAAAAACACACGAGACAAAGAAACAAAAGAATTATGAATCAAGTCCGTCAGTTGATGTAGAGTTTGATAGGTGGGGTGGATCATTTGATGATGACAACAAGAGGAGCTCAAACAAGGGAAATCAGAAAAGGTGGTCACCGCCAACTTATCCTGAATTGAAATATCATAAGGTCGAGGGGACGTCCAGTGATGATGATCGGAAGAAGAGCTCAAAGAAAAAAACACGTGAGACGAAGAAACAAAAGAATTATGAATCAAGTCCGTCAGTTGATGTAGAGTTTGATAGGTGGGGTGGATCATTTGATGATGACAACAAGAGGAGCTCAAACCGGGGAAATCAGAAGAGGCGCTCACCACCAACTTATACTGAATCTGAATCAAAGCATCATAAAGGGGAGTGGTCCACTGCTAATGATGATCATGATGAGAGGATGAGGTCAATGAAGAGGAAACACGAGACTAAGAAACAAAAGCATTATGAATCTAGTCCAGCAGATGATGCAGAATTTGATAGGCGTGATGGGTCATGGAACGGTGATAATGAGAGGAAAAGGTCAAAGAAGGGAAGTCATAAAAGAACAAAGCTTAAACATTCTGAATCAACTTCATCAGAGTATGCAGAGTTGGATAGGCATCGTAAACGGCGCAGACATGAGCATTCTTATTCAAGTTCATCTGAAGATTCAGGCTACAATGGGCGGCATAGAATTAAGCGCTATCATCGTTCTGGCCATCGCAATCGCTCTGATTTTTAATTCAGAATGAGATTTTGTTCGCCTTGGCTTTAACCTTTGTACTAGATTGAGAAAAATGAAGACTGGCTTTGACCTGTTGTGTAGATCGAGCAAAATGTAGATGCTTTTTGGTGCAATATTACGAGTATTCCATATCTATAGAAAACCTGAATAACTTTAGTTTCGATTGCCATGCCTTTGTTTGTGTAAGGAGGTATTGTTTTCCTCTTTTGTTACTTGTTGCCACTTGCCAGTCATATTGAAATTCTTGTGGCATTAGAGTTCACCTCGGCATCCTATAATGTAAAATACTTAAAAAAGATTTTCATATCAGGTGCTTGAATTGCTATGACATTCAGAATCTCCTTCATATCAGGTGTGGAGATGGGTTTGAAATTGTTCAATAGGCATTGTCTTCATTAATTTTTGAATTTTACAAATATTAGATGATTATGAACACAAATATGTCCATATCTACCTATAAAAATCTATGCTCACATACTTAGTCTAAGGGATTAATACAGGAGCTGTCCCATCTAGTTCTTATTGCAGCTTAATTTTTGTGTACTGCAAAAAAAGAAAAGTTCTCATTTGATGCTATAGCAAAGTGCTGAATCTCCCAGTTACTGCAGCGTAAAAGAATCAAAGCAAGTGCTCACTCACCTGACTAATGTGGCGTGAAAGTGACTCACAAGAATCAATTTCTCAACCTACTTACTACGCACTAGGGTATCGGTGTTTATAAAAATATTTTACTTTCCAAACAATGAAAATAACTCAACTTATGTTTACCCAAACTTTATTATTGGGCATTTTGATATTTTTCTTGTCTTTTACCAACTTTTGTAGTTTTGCGTCAGATTTACTGAGATTATTTTTATCTTTAATTATTTATTTTTATAATTTTCAATGTATTTTTATTTTTATTTTTAAATTTTATTTCGATGAGACAAATAAGTAATTTTAAAAAATTGGGAAAAACTAAGAGTTGATAATATACAAAAGAAATTATGAGAAATGATCCAAACCAGATGAATAAGAATGTTGGGGATCAACGTGCGAAAATTGAAATGTTAGTTGTCAAAATGACAAAGAAAACTAATTGGAGGTCTATGCGGTAAAGCCCAAACGAAAACCAATAAACCTCTCAGTATTCCCTCCGCTCTCACATTACATTTCTCTCTCTCTCTCTCTCTCTAGGGTTTTGCCACTTGAAGAGAAGCAAGGGAACAGGAAATGGCTTCGTTAACCAAGGTTTTCGGGAGGGGTTGCAGAGCTCTGATGGCGGCTGCTAAAAGTTCCTATGCCACGGCTTCCAACAAAACCGTCGCCTCCGCTGAAAATGTCACTAGTCGTCCAGCCGGCATAATGAAGCCATTGCCGGTCTCCCCTGCTCTTCGTGAGTTTATCGGTGTTTCTGAAGCTTCTCGTACTGACGTCGTCAAAAAGATCTGGCAGCACATCAAGCTCAACAATCTCCAGGTATTCATAGTTTATACGGAGTACTACCCTAATAGTGTGTTCTTTGGTAGTCCTTTATTAAACTTCATATTGTCCATTTGAGTGGATGAATTCTTATATGTGTAGGTGTGTATGTGTGGGTGTGTAATTATATGCACATGGAACCGAGAGCAAGGGGTGGACTGGTGGCAGGCGTACCCCTTCCTCTATTCGGCTCCCATGCCTGAAGGAGTTATTATACCGGAGTTTGTGTATATGTATAAGTAACCGTATGTTTGTTTCTCAATGGCAACTCCAGAAATTTTAGCCAGTGGCCCTTCATTAATTTTACAGCAAAGTTACACGTACCATATTCATTGTATCCTTCATAGAATTGACAGAGAATCTAGACTGTGTAAATCATAAACAAAAGCGTAATTTCACATATTGATAATGCTGGTAAACCAAAAGCGATAAAAAGACATGGAACTTTCAAAAATTGTGCTCCAAAAATTTCATCTCCTGAAATCTTTCACGGTAAGTAAGCTCATTTATCAATACTCCGTTGTGTATCTGCTTTCATATTAGTAATCAAGGTATCATTCATTATTTTATCTCCCATTTGACTAGTAAAATCAATTCCTAGCAAATGAGCTTATGTATATGTACACAATAACAAAAGACAAAAGTAAAAATGTAATTCATATACAAATAAATGGTAGAAAAGAAAGTGAAAATAGCCTTTTTAGTAACCTTCAGTAGGCTTTTATACTTTCAAGTCTGCACTTGAAAGTTAAATCTATTTATATATGGATTCAAGGGTTTTTGTAGTGGTGTCATGTGACTAGAGGTTTCCAAAAAAAGATGAATCATACTCAGTAAATTTTGAAAATTTCCTTCCCTCTTGGTTCACTTGACACCAGTCCAAATAGGCTGGTGTTGCCCCTGGTTTCTTTTGATAAGTGTGCAAATTGAGCCATACAAAACATTTCCTTTTTGCTTTGATCGACAACTGTGTTTTGGTATTAGTGATTACTGCTTTGGTAATAACTGCTGTCTTGAGAAAATTGAATGGGGGTTATGTATCTTGGAACTGATATACTACTAGTTTATTTGCTTTTTATGGTTTATTGTGACTCTCCTTTTTTCTTTTTTCTTTTTTTCTTTTTGCATACATTCTTAGGGATGTTGAAGTGTTTTCTTTGTGATGCAAATGAGGTGAACTTGGGCCATGTTGGATTAGTTTGTATAGAAATGGATTGGGACTCACGATTCAGTTTGGTTTGGGTTATTATTACTTCATTGGACAACCAATCCCACAAAACATGTGATATACCGTTACCTTGATGGATTTAGGAGGTGTTGTACAAGCGCTGTAACTTGGGAAGAGGAGAATGCCCAGTATCGAATGAGAATGTCTTACTAGGCATATTAGGAAGTGCTTTGAAGAACAGAACCAGCTGTTCTATTGTTTGACAGTGGCACCCTACGTCAATCCCGCTAAGTAAAGGACAAATAATGGAAATATTTCAAAAGGGCGACTCTGGGAGGCCTTCAATGTTTCTTGCATTTTCCGGATTTTTATTCTTCATTTTTGGTTTTTAGTTAGTTTGTAGATGTACTTTCGTCTATCCCTTATTACGTGACTCTCCTTATTACCTGATATGCTTCTACGCCCCCACCTATGGCTTTATGGTTTGGCTACTCAGTCACATAATATGATTGGCTGAGGTATTGTATGAGTTTTTCTGGACTTCCAGCATGGAATGAGGAGGTTTGGTGGTTAGAAGGATAGACTTTTTATGGATTAGTTATATTTGACTTTCTGGCAAAAGAATGATAGGATGGATGGCCGTGTGCAATACACCCCCTTTTCGTTTGCAGGGGAACACATCCATAGCCCCCCGAGGATAGTGTTAACTTTAAGTGAGGGAGATTGTCTGCCTTCAGGTGAACCTCGGGGATGTGGTTATAAGTTTGTGAATGGTCAGTAAGTTAGTCATTGGTATAAGTGAGGACTTGGATGTTAAGTTTCGTCATGCTAGTGATGTTATACTGCATGGATGAGTTAGTTGGAAGTACAAACTTAAAGCCCAAAGTTAGACTACCTTGCAGGACTATTTTTGGGCATCCAACATTCCAACATATATCTGGTGGCATAAGGAAGTTTCAGCTATTGTTACCGACCATAGGTTTCTCACCCTTCTCACTAGCCCTCTTTTCTTATCAGAGTAGAATCTTGTGTGGAAAGTATTTTCAGCATTTTCAGTGTTTGGTTGAATCTAAAATGCTTTGTTATTTGTGGAATACTTATATTTTCTGCATTTTTACAGAGACGATATTATTTTTGCTATATTTTAGCATGATAGAGTACGAGGCAAGCATTTTTTTAGTGGTATACAAATTATTGTAGTTCAGATTGTAGGAATATGGAACTGTAATGTCAGCTATCCTTTCTTCTGTTTGATTTGTATATGCTTTAAGCACTGATAGTTTTGTTTCTCATTGTGTGGGGCTTTTGTTTTATGCTTGTTTGGCGTGGAAATTTTTCTGTGAATGCTAGTTTTCATACTGAGATGTCACCTGACGTTGCAAATATACTAGGAGCTTTTAGTGAGACTCATGAATGCCCTCGTTTTTTTAATATTTGTTTGAACTTGTTTAGTGCCATTGCAGCTGATCGTGATGGATTCAGTTAGCTTTTCGTGGTGGTGATTGGATTATCTGCTATATGTTTATTTGTTGCTTGGCTTTAGGGAAAATTTGGGATGGCTATATTTGAAAAGTCAAAAGTGTCATTGTTACTTCTACATGGGTTAACGCAACCTTGTTTTTCCCCCTTCTGTTTTCTTTCTTTTCACAGAATCCTCAAAACAAGAGAGAGATCTTCTGTGATGACAAGTTGAGAACAATCTTTGACGGTAAAGATAAAGTCGGGTTTTTGGAGATTGCAAAACTGTTGAAGCCCCACTTTGTTAAATCTTAGTCATGCTCCTGGAGAGAAGTGATTCAAAATTGACTGGCCTTCTTTTGTTGTTCTTATTGCCTGTCAATGTTTGAATCCGTGGTTATGGATTTGTGCTTTAGCATCCTTCATCTACTAGGAAAAAAAAGACTATGGCTTGTCAAAGTGAATCCTGTGACTTTTGCTGTCTCCAGATAGGTTTATATAGGTGAAATTGAATGTTGTCTGGCCTTGTGGCCCTAATTTCTGGATGTGGACTTTCAAGAAGGTTGTTCGCAGATATATGAAGATCTGGGATTTCTACTTAGCATTTCAAAGTAGAATTGTGGGACTTGAACAACTTATAGGGGCCGATTGGATGGAGTTATATTTTCAGGGGGATAAGTTATAAAGGGGAGATAAGTTATAAATGGGGTATTATTTTTGGAGGGATGGCCCACGTTGATGTGATATTTATAGAGGGGTATAAA
>JABCMJ010004215.1:0-24230 GCA_014822125.1 Arbutus unedo | reverse complement strand
TTAGCTCAGCTCTCCTATTATCTTTTCAGGTACAACTTTGAGCGTTTAGCATTATTTGGCAAGGGTGCTTGGACTGTTGCATGATTTTTGAAGAGTCTTATACATGGAATTATTTAGCATCTTTTATTGTAACTCTACTTTATTTTGGTGACATACTTACTATAATATTTTGAAAGCTTTTATTTTATGTAGCTGGTCAATGGGATGGGGTGGCCCACTATGTACTTATGGTCAAACTAGAACACTTATCTCCTTATGGATGGACATTTTTGGGAGGATTTCATCGAGCCTTTGGCGGGAATTCTTTAATACCTATTTATTTATTAGATTAGTTCTATTTTAAAATTTGAGGGCGTGACAACTTTGAAGCTGATCGATTATTAATACTCAGGGTGTCCCGTGAATACCCGAACGTAAACACACTGAAAATGATATACAATTAGTTGTTGTGGATATATTTCCCGTGAGAATATTATGCGTGTCTTGTGGCCGTGATGCGACATGAGCCGAGTTTTGACTTTAACTAGAGGGTGTGATAGACTCAAGCTTTTGTATCAACCAAGCATTGTAATTTAGCCATATCATGCGTTTAGCCAAATTACACTTGAGCCGAAATTATATCTAGTACTATCGTGCCATTTTAACGTAACAACCTTCTAACGTAAACTTTAAAACTCATATTGTTCCGCCACGGTAAGACAGGATATAATGCTAAGGATAACGTATTGATTGGGAACATGACAATCGAAAGCAGGACGGTTGGGTCATAAGGCAGTTGGGAGGCATCGGTTGGTTGGACAATTGGGATCATTATCGTTGAGAGCACCATACTTGACTTTATTGATTTATAAATATTGATTCGAAATATAATGACGAGTTCATTCCTGGAACAATTGATGAAATTATATGACGTGGTGATACTTTTGAATATTTGATTCGAGTGGAGGACTCACGGTACATTTAGAATTGATATTCACTGTGATAATTACTCTGTTGATTCCAATTATGCTATCTCAATTTAAGCATATACTTACAATTTCTATACTTATCTTATCGCATACTTTGTACATTACACATCATGTTATCATGCAAAAACATTCAAAAGGGAACTTAAGGGTATGGTAACTTATTGAGTGTAAAAATTCATGGCGCAACTTTCTTCTGCCTCTGGTGTTTTATAACCAGGTACCAACGACGATGGAGCCGGACCAGAGTATACACCGTACAATAACGCTTATCCCACAGAAGACACATTGGAGCCATGATTCACCTAACTTTGTTTAGATTGCTCTAATTTTACTTTTAAAGTCTTTTTGATATAAAATAATATTTTTGGAATGTATCTCAACTGTCTCTTGTATTAAATTCGTATTTTAATTAAATTATGCTATTTCAGTTACTTTACTCATTTTTCAATGTGTCCGAAATTCGGGACGTTATAGCCTAGGACACCACTAATTCTTTTTAGATTACCCCTTAACTATAAGACTCTAAACTCAGTCACCTTACACTATTTAAACTCTTCAATTTGGGCCTTTTGTAAGTTACCAGTGTTGGAAAAATGTTCAAAGAAAGAGAATAAGAAATTGTCACCGGAGAATTGCACAAAAACTTTGAAGATTTAGAGCAAAACCAATTTTAATTTGGACTAAGCCCAAATAAATTTTTCCTTATGGGTTTGTTTAATCCATACATATTGGGCTTGGGCCCAAAGAAAAAAGGAAAAGAAGTTTTATCTAAAGGTTGTGTAGGTTCGGATTAAGTATCCCACCAATGAGACATGTCCCTCCAAAGAGACACCAACACATCTATATAAAGTGGAGTCCTCTTCTCATTTATTAATTGAAAAATTCATAGCAATCTAGTGGATAAGTTTATTTCATTTATTTTTGCATTCTTTCCAAGAGTTCTACATAATTTCAATTCGCTTGTTGGGAAGATTTGTGTGGTTTCTACCTTCGATAATCGTTGTATCCTATGAAGCATTCGTCCACGAAACCCGTCAACACCAGTGTAGAGAGAAATTTTGCTTTAAGGACATAGTATCAAATGCTAGTCTCGATTGTCAAATTCCAAAATCATGAATTTAGTCCTATCAGTTTCTATTTTCTTGTTCGTATAGAATTACTATTTTGACTTTGTATTCGAAAAATTTCTTGTTGGGTTGACTTTGTGTAAAAAAAAATTTGGTGTGCGATTTCTAACAATCTTAAAGCAAAATTATCGATCTTAAGCCACACCGAAAATAATACTTCCCTTTTGTCCAGATACGAAACTGTCTTAAAAAACATGAACACAACTATAACGACCCAATGTTTTCTAAATTATTATTATTAACATTTATCAAATTTATTTATTTTATTAATATTTTTCAAATAATCAATTTTAAAAATAGATTTTTTCGATTTAATTGATATTATTATTATTATTTTGGGCCGTCTAAATTCATTGAACATTCAGAGAGACAAGATTAACCAACCATTTTAGTAGGGAGCTATTCAAATATGTAGTTACTATTTTTAATAAAGTTTGATTTGGATATTTTAATATGATTTGGAAGTAGCCTAATTTAAAAAATAAATAAATACCCTTTTGATTCGTATCCTAATTAGGCATAGATCTCTTGGCCTATTTATACAGCCTCTATTCGACCCTTTGTTCATTTTTTTCACCATCTAGAATTTTCTTGTGCGCCTATTGATTTTTGTGAGGTACTTCAAACATCGTCTTTTGTATTTTTTTAGTATCTCGTGCACGTTCCTTCCTTTCTTTTTCTTTTTCTCTTTTCCTTTCTGACGAGGGTAAAAATGCAATTGAGAAAATACATTTATCCCCTTAGCAAGAGATTTAGTTTCGGCACCAGATAGAAGGTACATCAGCATACACGTGTCGAACACGTGTATGCTATGGCTGACCTAATAAGGGTATCCATACATTATTCAAACTGAGAAGACCAAATATCTAGTCAGCCAATCTGAGAAAGGCGGCCCCACGTCTTGCCGACCTGATAAGGGCGGCCCGAGACACCATAGATCTAAGAAGGGCGATAAATGATTGTTATTCCGAGATAAGACAAAATCCCGTATAAGTCGAAATACAGTTCTAACAGATATGGATGAGAAATCCACGGCCAATTTAATTAGTACGAGAAGTATTAATTGAATGAAACTCTAATGATAGAAGATAACTGCTTGATAGAGAGTTATTTCATTAGTAGCCAATCAGAAGACACTTTACTCCAATCAGAATCCTAAGAGAATTAGGATTAAAAATAAGTCTATAAATGAAGCTCCAGATCAACAAAAAATGTACGTTCTAATTAGTGCATAATTTCGCTGGCTAATAGAGAATATTGGCTTGAGATATATTTCATCCTGTGAGCTATTGCCTGACTTAATAATCGGAGTCTCTTCCTGCCACAGCGGCAGAGGGCTCTTTGACGATTTGTTATTTTGCACATCACAGGTCCAACCCTACTAAGAGCATTATTTCTGCTGGATATTGAGGGATTAGCTTTTTGCCCTGATTGAGAAAATCTACCCATTCACAATTGGCGCCGTTTGTGGAAAAGCTAAAAACTCATGGCTGAAACACCCAAGAGAGATCAGGGGAAAGAGCACGGAGGGAGAGGCAGATCTAGATCTCCTCCTTTGGTTTCCCAAAATCAAGGGGACCCAGGAAAGAGGTTCCTACGGTCCTACCCCCAAAGCTAGTTGAGGGCAGCCTGGAGGACAGGTACTACCTCCTACTATTCCGCCACCAGTTGCTTTTCCAGTGGCTCCCCCGCCATAGGCCGCATTGTCGTTGATTCTGCTGGAACAACACCTTGATCCTCAACGAAAAACGGAGCAGTCAAGGATGAGAGATAAATTTTAAACACAAACCCGGAATGGGGGAGGGAGAGGATCCCGAAATCATGAAGGCCTTGCCGAGATGAAGATTGCAATAATATCAACCGGGTCCGAAGGAGGGACCAGGAAATTGAAGAGATGAGGCGTTACATACGCAGTATGGGGAGAGAAAATCGAACTCTCCGCAAACAAAGAGATCCTGATTGGCAGTTGGTATCCGGACGTCATGAACATTCCGAAACTGGTCCATCATAATGGGACAGCCAACACGAACGGATTCAGAGACCCCAAGGAGGGGAACAGCAAGCTAGAGCTCTCTAAAATCCAGGCGGATTGCCTCCAGCGCAACTATTTCCCAATATGCGTGATTGGCTTAATTAGCGGACGGGAATGACTCTGAATATCAACCAGGCGATGGCATGCCTAGTAGTACCCCCAACTGCTCAAATTCCCGATATGAGGGCGTGGTTGAATCAGCAATTGGGGTTGAATCGACCAGAGGATGATGAGAATCATAGGGAGTTGCAGCAGTTCGCACTGTCACCACTATCAATTCAAATCGAAATGGAGGACTTACCGAGAAAGTTTGTCCCTCCAAAATTCTCAATCTATAATAGACGAATGGATCCAATGACTCACATCAAAGGATTCGTGAACTCCATGACGATATATGTGGGCCATGATAGACAGCCTATACTGCAAAGTTTTTTCCTTGAGTTTGGGGGAAACAGCCCTGAATTGGTTTTAAGCCCTCCTCCCGAGGTCAATTACTAGCTGGAGGCAACTGGAAGACCAATTTCTCAAGCGATTCATGGCTAACCGAGCACAGAAGAAGTACGTGAATACTCTCCTAGATCTAAGGAAATGATCCAATGAGGATCTCAGGCAATATGCAAGTAGGTACTGGGCAACCTACAATGAGATCAGGGACTGTACAGAGGTGTATGCCATAGAATCTTTTAGGTTGAGGCTATCGTACCGAGATCGGTTGAGGGAATCCTTGCAATAGACCCTCCCAGCACCATTGCTGATCTCATGGGAAGGGTAGAGAAGTACCCAAAGTTTGAAGACGAGATCCGCCGAGATATGAATCGACCCGCAAGCAAAGTGCATAGGAGCACTACAATAGAACCAGCAACGAAGAGGCTAAGAACCAAAGTGGCCAAAGTGGCACAAGTAGTAAAGAAACGTAAGCCGCCTAGTCCCAGGCATATAGAGCGATACACACAGTTTTCAACACTCCCATCTTTAAACTAATCTGGCCATTGAAAAATGAGCTCTTTTAGAAATGGCCGGTAGCTTTAGGGGGAGAACCCTTGAGGCGTTACCCGAACAGAGATTGGTGTAATTATCACCGAAATAATGGCCATATCACCGAAAAATGCAAGGCGCTTAAAAGGTTCCTAGAGGAACTAGTTGAAGACGGGCATCTTAGACGGTTTGTGGCTGATCAAGGACAACCAAAAGTTGAGCTGAAACCCATGCAGACAGAATCCTCTGAGGAAGAGGCAATGGTAATCGAAACAGTCCATATCATACATGCTGCAACATCGGTTCTGGACAAAAAGAAAGTTCAACTCCAATGACGCCGCGATGGGCATGAACATCTGTTCAACATCTTGGGCAAAATCGGAAAGTGCCCGAGAGAAAAACGGACACAGTGATATCCTTTTCGGACAAGGATCTAGAGGGAGTAACCTATCCCCATAATGATGCATTAGTGATCACGCTGCTGCTTGGCACCATCAGCATGGAGAGGATTCTAGTTGACTAGGGCAGCTCAATAGAAATTCTATATTATGATACTTTCAAGAAACTCAAATTTGATAAAGCAGATCTGCAGAAAGCCGACATCCCACTCATAGGTTTCAGCGCCGAAGCAGTCTGGCCTCTAGGATCCATCACTATTCCTGTGCGGGCAAGAAGGGTCACCCTGGACATAGACTTCTTAGTTTTTGATGTGCCATCGGTTTACAACGCAATTGTAGGAAGGACTTGGCTCCATAAGATGAGTGCTATCCCCTCCACATATCACCAGATGTTGAAATTCCTTGGCAAGAAGGGGATCGAATGTGTTCGCGGGAATCAAATGATGGCGAGGAGTTGTTATGTCACTTCCATAAGACACAAACCCAAAGCTGAACACGTGAAATCTATAGAGGTCCCAGATCGACCAACGATAAAGGATATCAGGCGTAATCCAGCCGATCGGGTCGTGAAAAAACTCAAGCAAATACTAGCATATGAGACAGACCCAAAGAGGTATTTTCTCATCGGTGAGGAGTTATCTAAGCAGGATGAGAAAATCCTGGTGCAGGTCCTTAAAGAACACATCGACATATTCGCTTGGACACCGCAGGAAATGCCTGGGGTGAGCCCAGATATTGTCTTCCATCATCTGAATGTGGATCCTATCCACAAACCAGTGATGCAAAAACGTAAAAGGTCGGCAGTTCAACATGTCGATGCCGTTATCGAAGAAGTAGATCGGCTACTAGAAGTCGGGGCCATCAGAGAGGTTTATTACCCCGAGTGGTTGTCAAACACTGTGGTGGTCAAAAAGAAAAACAGAAAGTGGAGGGTATGCGTGGACTTCATCAATCTAAACAAAGCCTGTCCCAAGGATAGCTTTTCGCTGCCGAAGATAGATCAGCTCGTGGATGCCACTGCTGGATATCGGCGCATGAACTTCTTGGATGCATACCGAGGATATCATCAAATTTCCATGTACGAGCCAAATCAAGAAAAGACATCATTCATAACTCCAGGGGGTTTATTCTGCTACAAAATATTGCCGTTCTCTTTAAGGAACCAGGAGCTACGTATCAGAGGTTAGCCACCCTTATGTTCAAGGAACTGCTTGGAAAGAACATGGAGGTATATATCGATGACATGGCCATCAAATCTAAGGAAGTCGAAACCCATATCGCCGATCTTTGCGAAACCTTCAAAGTGCTCAGACGATTCAAACTCAAGCTAAACGCCTCCAAATATGCATTCAGGGTCAGCTCAGAAAAGTTTCTTGGGCATCTAGTTACAAGAAAGGGAATGGAGGCTAACCTCGATCAAATCATAGCTCTACAGAACTTACAAAGTCCCTAGACTGTGAAAGAAGTGCAGAGGTTAACAGCAATGGTTGCGGCTCTTAACAGATTCATCAGTAGATCATCCGACCGGTGTCGGCCGTTTTTTCAATTACTAAGAAAATAGTTTGAGTACTCTTGGGGAGAAGAATGTGAGACATCTTTCCATGAGATCAAGACTTACTTGGCAAATCCACCACTGATCATCACACCCAAGAAGGAAGATACACTAACACTATATCTCGCCATGTCCGAGCACGTGGTGAGTGCAATACTGTTGAAAAGTAAGGATGGCGAACAGACACCCATCTACTATGTGAACAAGACACTGCTCGATTCTAAAACAAGGTACCTCCCCTTAGAGAAACTAGTCTTATCCCTTATAGTAGTCTCTAAAAAATTACAGCACTATTTTCTAGCCCACACGATCGAGGTACCAACCAAACATCCCCTCGGCACTGTCTTGAGAAGAGCGGAGTTGTCGGGTAGGGTGGCTACCTGGTCTATGGAACTCGGAGAATACGATATCAGGTTCCTTCCAAGATCAGCAATAAAGGGTCAGGTCTTAGCAGACTTTGTTGCAGAATTCTTACACGAATAGACAGAAGAAGTGTCCGCGATCTCATAAACAATCATGTCCAAACACGGAGCACAGAGAGAACTCGCAGCCAATCAAATACCCTACTGGAGGTTATACGTCAATGGATCCTCATGTTCGCGAGGATCTAGAGTTGGCATCGTAATCAAGGAGCCAGATGAATGTTACTTTGAGCAGTCTATTCGATTGAACTTCAGTGCTTCAAATAACGTCGCCGAATATGAGATGCTAATCCATGGACTCAAATGTGCATACAATCTGGGGGCAATCTATGTGGTGGTCCACTGTGACTCTCAGCTTGTCCTCAATCAACTCAATGATGATTATGCCACCCGAGCTGAGAAGATAACTGCTTACGCGGCGAAAGCAAGAGTGGAATTATCTAAGTTCAAGAAGGTCAAAATGACCCACATCAGTTCTAGGCAGAACGAGCACGCGGATGCCCTGGCATGTTTGGCCTCAGAAATTTCAAGAGATAAGCACCGAACCATATATGTGGATGCCATCGAATACCCGAGCATAGATACTCTAGTTGCCGAGAAAGCTTTGGAGATCGATCTCAGCCCCAGCTGGATGGATCCAATCATCTCTTACCTCACTAGGGGTACAGTTCCCGATGATAAAAGAGAAGCTCATAAGCTACGGGTCAAGGCAATACGTTTCTGACTCTCGCCCAAGCAAGAACTCTACAAGAAATCTTACACTGGTCCCTACCGAAGTGTGTGCACCCGAACCTGGTACAAAAGTTCCTCTATGAGATTCATGAAGGCACTTGTGGAAGCCATGTTGAGGGCAGGTCTATCGCCCACTGCGCCATATCCCAGGGATATTGGTGGCCTTACATGCAGGAAGATGCAAAGAAATATGTACAAGCTTGCGAGAAGTGTCAGAAGTTTGCCCCGATCACCCATCAGCCTCCTGCCGACCTAGCACCACTCACCAGCCCTTGGCCCTTTGCTCAATGGGGCCTACATATCGTTGGTCCGCTTCCTAAAGCAACTGGAGAAATGAAGTATCTCATGGTTGGCCCTGATTATTTTACTAAATGGATAGAAGCGAAGCCTCTAGCCAAAATCACTGAGAAGAATGTTGAGCGGTTCGTTTGGCAAAACATCATAACTAGATTTGGCATCCCATACGCTATCGTCTCCGACAATGGAACCCAATTTCAAGATAAGTTCAAGGCCTTTTGCTCACAGTATCAAATCCGCAACTATTATGCGTCAGTGGCATATCCTCAGTGCAATGGGCAAGCAGAAGTCTCAAACAAGACGATACTTTGAGGTATCAAGAAGCGGCTGGAGAAAGCCAAAGGTTAATGGGTCGAAGAGCTACACTGGTCCTATGGGCATACAGGACCACGCCTCGCCGATCTACAGGAGTCACCCTGTATTCCCTTGCGTATGGCACCGAGGCTGTCATTCCACTTGAAATTGGCCCCCCAACCATTCGCACTGAACTAATGGAGCAAGGAGGAAACAATCAAGCTCTGCGTGTAAAGCTTGATCTAGCCGAAGAGAAACGAGAACGGGCAATGATATGTTTTAAACCTCGAAAAGCTTTATCAGTAGAATCATCTTCTTTACGCATTTATTATGTTTACTGAGTTCCAGTTCGAATCCTAAGAGAATTAGAAAGGTTAAGTCATAAAGTCTATAAATAAGGATCCAAATTCATAAAGAAAGGTACGCTTTAACACATAGATTTATTGGCTAATAGAGAATATTAGCTCCATCTCATTCATCCTTGTGAACTTTGCCTGACTTAACCATCGAAGTGCCTTCCCGCCACAGCGGCAGAGGGTTCTTTAATGGTTTATTATTTTACAGATCACAGGTCCACTCAAATTGAGAGCATTGTTCCTGCTGGATAGTGAGCTCTTATCTTTCTATCCTGATTGAGAAAATCTACCCCTCTACAATTGGCGCCGTCAGTGGGAAAACTAAATGTCTCATGGCAGGAACACCAAAAGATCATATTGGGGGGTACACATGAACGAGAAGTTCACGTCTAAATCTCCAAAGAATAAAACTTTCTAGGGCGAAAAATCCAGAATGAAATGCAATGAAGCTATTAAAGCATCACTTTTCGTTCATTCGTTGGTAGATATTCAGTAAGACTGTAAATGTCGTAGTCTCCTTCACTGCCTCACTGGGGGGCAAGAGTAATAACTCCCGAACCTACTTGGGAAAAGTGTGTGTTCAAACTTGATATTTGAGAAAAGTTTGAGATAAGTTCAAACTCGAGAAGGGTTTGAATTCCCGAGCATACTTAAGAAAAGTATGTGTTTAAACTTTTGACAAGTTTAAACAGTACGAACAAATTTGAGAAAAGTTTGAGATAAGTTTAAACTCGAGAAGGGTTTGAATTTCCGAGCATACTTGAGAAAAGTATGTGTTTAAACTTTTGACAAGTTTAAACAGTCCGAACAAACTTGAGAAAAGTTTGAGATAAGTTCAAATTCGAGAAGGGTTTGAATTTTTGAGCATACTTGAGAAAAGTATGTGTTTAAACTTTTGACAAGTTTAAATAGTCTGAACAAACTTGAGAAAAATTTGAGATAAGTTCAAACCCGAGAAGGGTTTGAATTCCCGAGCATACTTGAGAAAAGTATTTGTTAAACTTTTGACAAGTTTAAACAGTCTGAACAAACTTGAGAAAAGTTTGAGATAAATTCAAACTCGAGAAGAGTTTGAATTCCCGAGCATAATTGAGAAAAGTAAGTGTTTAAACTTTTGACAAGTTTAAACAGTCCGCACAAACTTGAGAAAGGTTTGAGATAAGTTCAAATTGAGAAGGGTTTGAATTCATCTCAAACTTGCGAAAAGTTTACTTGAGAAGGGTTAGCATCCAAACATACTCAGAGTATGAGTATAGACCTTGAGAAAGGTCTGAGAACAGTTTGACATATGTTTAACACTTGAGAAATTTTTACTTCACCACCTGAGCAAGATATTTTTAGAATGACAGATAAAAGCAAAATTCTGATCAATGTATTCATTACCAAGTTCGTTACATAAAAATGGCAGCCAAAGACAATCCTAGATGTCTGCAGCTACAATAGACAGACAAAATGGTAAACAACAAAGTCTAAACTACAACAAGGGCTAACTCTTCCACAACGGATGCACAGACGACTCCCAGATCGATTCGCCCTTCTTCTCTGTTAACTGCAACTGAATCCATGATCTCGGCGGCCTCAGCAGCCTCGGCATTATGTCCGGACACTTCAGCATCCAGGTCGACATGAAGGGGCACTATTGTGTACAACAGCGACTCCTTGGGGACACCACAAGCCTTCAGAGCGGCCTTCCATCCCGGAGCAACAAAATCTGCCTGGATTTTTGGCATCTGATTCTCAATGAAGTAGGCTACAGCATCAGACATGCCCTTCGTGTAGGCTTCGCCTTGCACCCACTTCAGCTCCTCTTCATGATGGTCAGATCGGCCATTTGCTCCTCCAGCTCGGCATTCTTCCCTCTCTCTATGCCCAGTTGATACTGAATGGTGTCGGCCTTCAGTTCAGCCTCACAGGCCCGCTTCTTGGCCACGACTAGGTCATCCTGGGCCTTGGTACACTTCACCCTCCAATCCTTCAGTTCCAGGTCGATGGTGTTGTATCGGGCTTCAAGATCTTGACAGTGGATGAGGCACATCATAATCTTTTGCATAGCCTGCAAACATATGGCAGAACACGCAATCAGACATCAGCGGATTAGCAATCAAACTCAAGTAAAAGCAGATACTTACAAAAGTCTCATGGGCCATTACAGAACGCATCAAAGTCGGGAGATCTATGCCCTTGTACGGCTTGACATCCTTGGGCAGCATCATCATGCCAACAAGGGTCTGGGCCACATCCAGATCCCTAGCAGAATCTGTAATGGTCAGCGGATTGGCCCTGTTTACCAACTTCGAAGGGATCCATGGGGCAGCCTTCTCGACGGTCTCGGCCTTCTTTAGCTTCAACGGCTCGGAAGGGTCATCTTGAAAGGCCTTCTTGAGCCTTCGCCTCGGCAACAGAGGCACATCGGCTTTAGCAGAAGTCTCCTCGAAGACCGGAGTTAGGGGCTTTATTTTTTGAGCTCCAGAGCTCAGTCTTCTTCAGGGCAGCAATGGGTTACTTATTCCTTTGGCGCATCAGTTCACGGAGATTGGGGACATCGAGATTGTGCACCATCACGTCTTGATCAATTTCTCTCTCGTCCTTGAAATTCCAAATGCGAGGAGATCAGGAAGGCGACTGCACTGGACATGACGAAGTGGAAGAGATAGGGATGCCTTTGATAGCGGCAACGGTAACCCGACTCGGCTCTAGCAGCTCAAAAATGGGCATGCCTTCAGGAAATTCTCCAGGAAGATCAACAGCAACAACGGTAGCGTCAAGAATGGAGTTCTTGATGTAACTTCTGTAGCTGACCACGTACTTCAGAAAGATTTCGGGCGAACGGGCCCAACTCCAGCCCTGAGAACCTTTGTATTGGACGACTTTCTTCACGTTGTCAAACTTTATCAGTCTCTTGATCCTGTTCTTATTGGAATGAGATCGGGACAATAACGGATGACACCAAATCGGATCAGAAGTGGAACTTAGGGAATTCTGGTTCGTCGCGACCAATCTCCCAGTTACCGATAACGATGAGGAAGTCATCGTCAATCCCTCAGTTGGAATCGGTCAGATAAGTGACAATCCATTCAATACGAGGTCGGTTCTTTAGATAATAGGCGTTAGTGCCTTTCTGACCATATCGTAACAGAATTGGATTTCCCGAAGCCCTAAGTTCGTGTCGTTTATCCTATTAAGTTCGACTATACAATGAATAATCCTATATGTGTTTATGGAAATCTGCGTGGGATGCAGCCGATACCAACAGAGGACTTCACGAAGAAGGTGATTGAGGGGAAAGTGGGCTCCGCCCGCAGTAATGGCCATCAACGAAATGTGAAGGGTATCGACGTCATTCTCGTCTCAAGGAGTGGAGGGTTCATTCAGTTCGATAGCAACATCATGAGGAATGTTTTATCATCAATGGAATTCCGCCATTCTTTCCGACGTATCCACTAACTGCCTAAAGATCCCCATTCAGAGAAGAGAAAGGGAGACACATGGACAAAAAGAAAAAGAAAGACAAACGATGAAGATTTGAAGAACGACTTACAAAAGTCGACGAACGGAAGTCTATCGGTGACAGAACGACGACGAACTAACCAGAGGTAAAGGGCAAGACGAAAGGAACGAGGAAAGAGTAAAAAACAAGAACTTAGTTCTTAGAAATAAAACATCCCAAGGGAGGCGAACGGAAACGGTTCCAATTCTAGCATGCGCGAGAAACGCGTAATCCCCAGACAAAAAGCCTAGCAAGATGTCATGTCATAATTAATGCAACACCGCAAATTCAAAACGACGGTTGGGAAGCAATACGCCCGAGGATGGATAGGTTCGGAATGATTACATCCTATGGTAACTTTACCTACTCCTCCAGCTCGGTAGATAGCAGCCAAAGCTGGGGGCAATTGACGAGGGTAAAAATGTAATTGAGAAAATACATTTATCCCCCCAGCAAGAGATTTAGTTTCAGCACCTTAGAAGGTACATCAGCATACACGTGCCGAACACATGTATGCTATGGCCGACCTAATAAGGGTATCCATACATTATTCAAACCAAGAAGATCAAATATCTAGTCAGCCGATCTGAGAAAGGCGGCCCTACGTCTTGCCAACCTGATAAGGGCGACCCGAGATACCATCGATCTGAGAAGGGCGATAAACGACTGTTATTCTGAGATAAGACAGAATCCCGTATAAGTCGGGATACAGTTCTAACAGATATGGATGAGAAATCCACGACCAATCTAATTAGTACGAGAAGTATTAATTGAATGAAACTCTAATGATAGAAGATAACTGCTTGATAAAGAGTTATCTCATTAGTAGCCAATCAGATGACACTTTACTCTAATCAGAATTCTAAGATAATTAGGATTAAAGATAAGTTTATAAATGAAGCTCCAGATCAACAAAAAAGGTACGTTCTAATTAGTTCATAATTTCGCTGGCTAATAGAGAATATTGGCTTGAGATATATTTCATCCTGTGAGCTGTTGCCTGACTTAATCATCGGAGTCTCTTCCTGCCACAGCGGCAGAGGGCTCTTTGACGATTTGTTATTTTGCAGATCACAGGTCCACCCCTACTGAGAGCATTGTTTATGCTGGATATTGAGGGATTAGCTTTCCGTCCTGATTGAGATAATCTATCCCTCCACACTTTCTTTTCTTCTTTCTCTTTCTTCTTTATCTCTCTCTCTCTCTCTCTTTCACTGCTGTGACCCACCCCTCATTCTTTATTTTATTTATTTTTTCTATATTTATTTGACTTGATTAGTTTAAGGTTTATTAATTATTATTTTGTTTATTTATTGTATAGATCTTGTGAAATCAGATTTTCGACTCAACTTGTGTTATTCGATGCATGTATTTTTGATAGCGCGTTATTCGTCAGATCGAGGTAGGAATCTCAGACCAAACCTTACATATATTGGTGGTTTATTTGTGGATACTGACTAATATTAATGATCCTGTTAGGGATAAGAATTGAATCATTATTATTTTATTAATAGATGACTTTTTTTTATTCGACCACATGATATTGGTCGATTTAAAAAGTTAAACAATTATTAGGTGTTAGATTGGGATTGGATTTGAACCATAGGAGCTCTAGGTATTTAATTTATGTGCAATAATTCGTGGATTTAAATTTAGTATTTACTCAATTGAAGAATTATTACTTGTTGAGGCCAATGTGTATTCTTAGGGCCCATGGGCATTGTATGTGACCTAGATCTGATTGAGGTTGATGATTTAGTATAATTTTAATTTAATGCTCGAGACATATTTATTGAAATCAGATGATGAAATTATTATTGCAAGGTTGAGCGTGATGATTAAGTATCGTACATTCATGCATGGAAAATTGAAATTAAATCTTAATAGCAAGATTAAATGACCTCATTGTTGCAATAAGAAGTGATAATCAGGATGATTCATTATGGTGATTAATAGGGGAAATTGCAAGACCCTAAGGATGTGGTATTCCGGGGGGGGGGGGGGGGGGGGTTGCGAGCCCCTAAGATTGTGGTATTAATAAAGGGGGATTGTAAGACCCCGAGATTGAGATATGGATGAGGGGGATTGCGAGATCCCAATGTTGAGATGATATTAATGAAAGGATATCTAATGAGAAAATCTTTATGCATGACATTGCATGGTATATGTGTATTTATTGTTCATTGCATGTTGCATAGTATTTTTATCCTGTTTTGCGTGTTCGTAATTTAGGGGTAAGGTTTGTCTTTTCTATTGAATGTCAATTACTCTTGGAACTACTTCTTGGCCCTTGGTATTTCATGCCGGGTTTTAAGGAACAAGTCGAGGGAAAGCATGACTCAAAAGTTCAAGAGACAAAGGTGGATGAGAATGATGTATCAAAGCCCATAGTTATACCAGTAATAGTTTGATGGTTTGACCTATGGTATCCCTTTGACTAGTTTTAACTAATGAAATTTACAAAGCGACTTATTGGGTTTCGAAACTATTTAATGAACTAAACTTGGGTTAGTTGTTTTGCCAACAAATTAATCAATAATGGAGAATTGTGCCCTTTGTTTTAATTGAAACTTTTTATTCCGTTACTTAAATGATTAATATTATATTATAACGTACCATAAAAATATGGGACGTTACACTTGGTATCAAAGCCCCAAGTTGAGAACCTAGAGATTTTGGGTTTGGGTACTCTAGCTGTCCAGCGTATGATTTAGATGGTTAACTAGTTGTACGAAAGCGTTGTCACCTAAATTAATTAAATTTTTTGAAAACTATATGTATTTGAATGGAAAGAGTTTTGATATGGTGTTTTGTTTCTCTTTGTTTGGCAGATGTCATTTTTAGATGAGGATAGTTGGGGAACTTTCCGTAAGCGAGGAAGATTTTTCGTGAATAATACCGTGGCGATACTGAAGCGACGAGTGTGTGTAGGGGCTAAGGAGACAGTTGCTAGCGCTTCGTGGCTTATAGACCGAGAGGTGTTGGGAGATCGAAGGAGCACAAGCATCGTTTGGCGTGACGTCATCTCCACAACCAGTTCCTAGAGGCGTGTCAAGCTTTGCGAATGTGCCAGAATGACGCTTTGTACAAGGAGGCCGTGGAGAAGACCTTCTCCAGAGACGAAGGCTAGGGATCAAATCGTGATATTGCGCCGAATGAGCGCGAGCGCAGAGTTCCAACACCTCCCAAGGTGATCGAGATTTGTTCAGATGATGACCCATCATAGCACGTTCCAGAGGATGAGGATCCATCGGAGGATGACCCAACTGAGGAAGATCCTGAAGAGAATGGCTCGGAGGAGGGGACTTCCCCGATTAGGTCTATGGCCCATAGTCCTGAGTGATGATTAGGAAGTTTTGAGTATTGAGTCATAGGTCGCGTAGGAGTATTTTGTTTATTGTGCTTGAGCACTAGTACGTTGTTTTATTTTACCACTTGATGGTCGATATACTAGTTGCATAGGAGTATTCTATTTATTGCGCTTGGGCACCAGTATGTTGTTTTTATTTTACCAGTTGATTATCGAGATACAAATTGGAGTGGATTATTTATATATAGTTGTTTTGGATATAGCTGTGTTGATGGTTTGATCTACTGTCTGTTTTTGTACATGTATTTCTTTTACTCACTGCATTATTTGACTCATGGTTCGGAGATAGTCAGTGACTTCTTTGGGACTTGTTCTTGAATGAATCAGGAAGACGTTGAGTGTAGCGACAATTTTGGGAGTCCAAATGTCAGTAGGTCTTATATGTAAGGAGTGTGAATTAGAGGTGTCCGGTTTGCATTTGTCGTGTGATTTACAAGTGATCGATATGTCAGACTTTGATGTTATTCTTTGGATGGATTGGTGGTCCGCGCATCGAGCTTTGATAGATTGCCACCAGAAGTGGGTGATTGCAATTGCTGTCAATGGGACAAAGTTTTAGTTGAAGGGGGATAGACAAGACACCTCTTCTTCTATCGAAAGATCGAGATGACACCGGAATCTAACGAGATGGATAGCAAGCTTGATGCTTGAAGAAGAGGACTACAAGAAGTTGGATCTGCCTAGAGTTGTATGAGAGTACGTTGATATTTTTCCAGATGAGTTACCTGGCTTAGCAACGCATCGGATGACACCCACCGAGCTAAGGAAATTGAAGGTTCAATTGCAAGAGCTGTTGGATAAAGGTTTCACCCGACCTAGTACTTCTCCATGGGGAGCAACAACATTGCTTGTTAAGAATAAGGATGGAACCTTAAGGCTATGTATCGAGTATCAACAGTTGAATAAGGTTACAATTAGGAACCGCCACCCATTATCAAGGATCGACGATTTATTTGACCAGTGTTTAGAACTTGATACGAACATTATGAGTTGTAGTGATGCCATTTAGACTGACCAACGCAATAGTTGTCTTTATGAGTCTTATGAACAAGATTTTTGCACAATTCTTGGATCAATTTGTGGTGGAGTTTATTGATGACATACTGATCTACTCACCATCAAAAGAGGAGCATGAAAAGCACTTAATGATAGTGTTGCAAGTGTTACGAGGTAACCAGTTGTACGCTAAGGCAAGTATGTGTGAATTTTGGTTGAAGGAGGTGAAGTTCCTTGGACACGTCATTTCAGAACAAGGAATTGTCATAGATTCTAGAAAGTGGAAACAGTCCTAAATTAGAAACCACCTACAATAGTGTTCGAAGTTCAGAGTTTTTGGAGACTCGTAGGATACTATCGGAGGTCCATGAAGATTTTTTTTAAGTTGGGAAGACCAATGACTCAACTGACTCAGAAGGGGGTCAAATTTGCTAAGAATGAGGCTTGCAAACAATCTTTTCAGGAATTGAAGAGGAGATTGACTACTGCGCTGATATTGGTGATTCCAACCAAGGACAAAGGATATGAGTTTTATTGTGATGTTTCGAGAGAAGGTCTAGGAGAAATTTTGATGTAGAAATGATGAGCGGTTGCTTATGCTTCAAGACAATTGAAGCCACACTAGAGAGACTACCCTACTCACAATTTGGAGTTAATAGCAATGGTGTGTGCATTGAAGACTTAGAGACATTACTTGTATGGGGAGAATTTTGAGATTTTCACGAATCATAAGAGCCTAAAGTACCTCTTCACCTAGAAGGACTCAAACATGCGATAGAGAAGACGGATTGAGTATTTAGAGGACTACAGTTTCACTCTGTCTTATCATCCAGGAAAGGCTAACATTGTGGCTAACGCTCTTAGCCACAAGTATAGGGGAATGGTAGCATCTCTAGCAGTTCAGGAATGGAAGATGATGAAAGTTCTCAATGACTTTAGTTTATAGCCATCTACATCAAAGCTAGGCATATTGCTTTGTGTCATGAAGGTTATCCCAACGCTACACCGGGAGATATTGAAGGTGCAAAAACTTGATCAAAAGACAGATTTCTTTAAGCATCATCTGACATCAAGAGTCAACCTAACATGTTGGACTATTCATGAAGATGGAAGTTTGAGATTTCAAGGAAGCATATTTGTACCAGATTTTGGGACGCTACGAGAATCAGTGTTGAAGAAATTCCACATATCAAAATATGCTGTACACCCAAGGAGTGACAAGATGTATCAGGATATGAAATAATAGTATTGGTGGAGTGGAATGAAAGCAGACATGGCAAGATTTGCACCTGCATGCCTTGTTTGTTAGCAAGTCAAGGCCGAGCACCAAAAGTTAGGAGGAACACTACAACCTTTATCCATTTCGGGTTGGAAGTGGGAGCATATGACTATGGACTTCGTGATGGATTTTCTCTGAGCCGTTAAGTAGAATGATGCTATCTGGATTATTGTCGATCGATTGACGAAGAGTGCACATTTCCTACCAGCAAGGGTGTCCAATACTCTAGAATCTTATAGCCTCTCGTACATCAATGAGATTATCCAACTACATAGGGTACTTGTATCGATTGTGTCCGACCAAGACTCCTGCTTCGTATCTCAATTTTGGCAGAGTTTACAATCAACTTTGGGCACTACCTTATGTTTCAACATGACATTTCATCTGCAAACCAACGGACAGTTTGAATGCACAATACAAACTTTGGAAGACATGCTTAGAGCATGTGTTTTGGATTTCAGGGGAAGTTGGGAGAGACACCTACCTCGAGTTGAGTTTGCTTACAACAACAGTTTTCAGGCGAGCATTGGGATGACACGTTTCGAAGCACTGTATGGAAGACCTTGTCGATCACTTGTATGTTGGACAGACGTAAGAGAGACTAACTTATCGGACCGAACACAGTTTGTGAAACAACAAAGAAGATTCAACTTATCAAGCAACGATTTTTGACTGCTCAAAGTCGACAGAAGAGCTACGCTGACAAAATGAATCGACCTCTGACATTCTATGAGTCAACAGAAGACCATGTGTTCTTGAAGATCCGACTGCGACAGGGGCTTATTCGTTTTGGCAAGAAGGGGAAGCTATCACCTAGATTGATAGTGCCATTTGAGGTGTTAGAATGAGTGGGAGAAGTAGCTTATCGTATCGCTCTACCACCGCAGTTGTCTAGAGTTCACAACATGTTCTACGTGTCGATGCTAAGGAAGTATACGGCGCACCACGCCCATATACTCAACTTGAAGAAACTCACGTTGGACGAACATGCAACATTTCGGGAGCAAGCTATTTAGATACTTGACTGATAAGAGAAGGAGTTACGAAGAAACAAGATCATGCTGCTCAAAATTTTATGGCATCACCATGGGCTGCAAGAGTCAACTTGGGAATGAGAAGACGCGATGCGGGTCAACTATCTAGATTTGTTCATCAAGTGAGGTAATCTTTCGAATTTTGAGGATAAAATTTGTTTAAGGGGGATAGTTCGTAACGACCCAGATTTTTCTAAATTATTATTATTATTATTATTAATTTTTATCGAATTTATTTATTTTATTGATATTTTTGAAATAATCAATTTTAAACAATTGATCTTTTTGGTATTATTATTATTTCGGGCCATCATGATTCATTGAACATTTGAAGAGGAAAGTTATCCAACCGTTTTGATAGGGATCCATCAAAATATTTAGTTACTATTTTTAATAAAGTTTGATGTGAATATTTTAATAAGATTTGGAAGAATTCTAATTTAAAAAAATACCCTTTCGATTCATATCCTAATTGAGCACAGATATCTTGGCTTATATATACAACCCTATTCAACCCTTTGTTCATTTTTCTTCATCCAAAATTTTCTTCTGCGCGTAGTGGTTTTCGTGAGGTATCTCGAAAGTCACATTGTGCATTTTTGTGTGTGTCTCGTGTGCGTTCCTTCCTTTCTTTTTCTTTCAATCTTTTCGTTTCTTTTTTTCTCTTCTTTCCCCTCTCTCTCTCTCTCTCTCTCTCTCTCTCTCTCTCTCTCTACCGTGACCCACCCTCTCTATTCCTTTTATGTATTTATTTTTCTTTATTTATTTGGTTTGATTAGTTTAAAGTTTATTAATTATTATTTTGTTTATTTATTGTATAGATCTTGTATAATCGGATTTACAACTTGGCGTGTGACACTCAATTTTGTGTATTTTCAGTAGCTTATTATTCATCAAATCGAGGTAGGAATTTCGGATCAAGCCCTACATATATTGACGGTTTATGTGTGGATATTGATTAATATTAATGTGGTGTTAGGGATAAGAATTGAATCATTATTATTTTATTAATTGATGACTTGTTTTGATTGGACTGCATGATATCAGTCAACTTAGAAAGTTAACAATTATTAGGTGTCAGATTGGGATTGGAGCCCGAGGTATTTAATTATGTGCAATAATTCATGGGTTTAAATTTAGTATTTGCTCAATTTGAAGGATTACTACTTGTTGAAGTCAATTTGTATTCTTAGAGCCCACGGACGTTGTATGTAACCTAGATTCGATTGAGGTTGATTATTTAGTATGATTTTAATTTGATGCTCGAAAAATATTTATTGAAATCACATGATGAGATTATTATTGCATGTTGAGCATGATGATTGAGTATCATGCATTCATGCATGGAAAATTGAAATTAAATCTTAACAGCAAGGTTAAATGATCTCATTGTTGCAATAAGGAGTGGTAATCAGGATGATTCATTGTGATAATTAATAAGAAAAATTGCGAGACCTCGAGGTTGTGGTTAATATGGGGGATTGTGAGACTTCAAGAATGTGGTATTAATAAGGGCGATTGTGAGACCTCTCGAGGTTGTGGTTAATAAGGGGGATTGGGAGACCCCGGGGATGGATATTAATAAGGGAGATTACGATTGTGGTATTAATATGTTGAGATATGGATGAGGGGGATTACTCAGAAATTCAGGAGACAGAGGTGGATGAGAATGATATATCAGAGCCATGGCTGTACTAATAACAGTTCGATGGTTTGACATAGGGTATCCCTTTAGCTAGTTTCAATTGATGAAATTTATAATTCGAGTTATTAATTTTCGAAACTATTTAATGAACTAAACTTTGGGTTAGTTGTTTTGCCGACAAATTAATAAATAATGGAGAATTGGGCCCTTTGTCTCAATTGAAAATTTTATTCCGCTGCTTAATGATTAATATTTTATTATAACATACTATAAAAATATGAGGTGTTACAACCACAGTGGACATCTCCGAAACAACATTAGATTTGTCAAAATTGTAAAATAGTGTTTTAGGCTTTGGATCAAACTATTTTGTAATTTTCCAAAAGCAAAATACCATAATTCACAGAGGATTTTTGAACTTTTGAAATTTCATTACTAGTATTCCATATGATGATTTAGGGGTGTACAAAAAAAAAACCAAAAAAATTGTTAAACCGAACAGACTGAACCAAATCGAACCGGTCATTTTGGATTGGTTCTGTGGTTTAGTGAATTGGTTATGGTTTTAAAAAAAGAGAACCAGATATTATGAACCGGTCCATGATTTCATAATTACAAACCGTGGTTCGAACTGAACCAGACCGATTATTTACATATGTGTGTGTGTGTAACGCCCGATTTTTTGAAATATTAATTGAATCTTTATTTTATTTTATTTTATTTTATTATTAAAACATAAATCAAAGAAATTTCACACTTATTATTAATTAAAACAAAAGAAAATATAATAAATCAGAGTTCTTAAAGTGCGGAAGTGAAATTGATAAAAATACCTCTCAAGGTTTATATTTATGCAAAAAATAAGATAAACAAAGCATCTAGAGGTAAGTCAACCAAACGCTGCCAAGGTCTTTTTCAACAGCTCTCAACTCTTCTTACTCGGGCATATTCTCCAACTGCTCATCGAGATTTAGTATGAAACACCAGAGACAGAGAAGTTTTACCGATGAGTAATGAAACTTAGTATGAAACAATATCTGAAAACCAAATCCAGAGGTAACATGCATGCTCAACAGAATATATATGGACAACGTAAATGATAACAGAATAAACTATAGCTAAATAACATAAGATAATTAAACACATTGGTATTTTATGAATTTGTTCCTTTTAAGTTTCTAGAAATTCCACCGAGAAACTCTGTTTCTTACCCAACTATCTAACATAGAGCACTCAGTTGATATTGACCAGTGCTTACCTACCTAGGGTCTGTAGTCCGAGGTTATGTACCTGACTTGAATACTGAACCGGCAAGGAAGGAACTTTCTACAATTTACTCAGGTTAATAACTACCTCATCCTAATTAGATTCGACTGAACGAGGCGTCACCAGATCAGGTACTAACGAATAAAAAAAAACATAATCTAAGGATTGGAAGTAAATTTCTTACCAGATGCATCCGAAATATATCAATATATAAATTAGGAAGACCGTTAAAACATAATGAATATTACTCATGAATCTACTGAGCATGGGTTATATAAAAAAAATGAAGAACGTGACCAATTTTTTCCATACGAAACAATCAATACATGAATCTAAGGGTGGTAAGTATGGAATCCTACATCGGTTGATGAAGAAACAAAGTATCGAATAACAAAAGTGGATTCGAAAGGACTCGAACTTTTAGAAAAACCGATCACTTAGCAATCATTGTCCTCCCTCTCAATGTTCTCTCTCTCTCTCTAACTTGTTGATAAACAAAATGGTGTGGACAATGCAAACACCACTAATATGTATCCACGCCAAATTTCTTCATTTACCAGCCAATATCCCTCTTAATCCTCAATCTAAAAACCATTACACTACCTTAAATAATTTTAAAAAAAAAACTGATTTTGTATTAAAATTTCATAAAGTCCATGAATAGACAATCAAAAGTCACGAGGCAAAACCCCAAATGGCTGGAAAAAAAAAAAAGTAATGAGAAAGAAAAAAAAATTATCTAGTGTAACACGTCTCATCAAGTCACTCAATCTCATTCGTCCATTCGAAAGATAAGAATTATTATGAACTAATTATTTAAAGAAATCTTAATTAAATTTTTATTTCACTAAAATCTCGGGTCGTTACAATCCATCTCCTTTAAAAAATTTCATCCTCGAAATTTCACATAACGGTATATACATTGATGATATGTCTTTCGTTATCTTTTATGTCGTTGTTCGGCTGGTAGGTACATAAGAAATTTTGTATCAAAGGTTTTCTAGTTTTTTTTTTTTTTTTTTGAAATAGATGCATATGATCACATAATAGTTACCGCCATCTTCACATAATTATGAGGGCCGAAGCCTACAATTTTGTGAAAAGAGCACATAAGTGTACATATTGTGTCCTCTACCTAACTTGATTATCTCATCGCCATGTCAATTCTCCTACCTTAACTATCTCCTTACTCACACAACTTCGAAGACTCGCCTCTAATTCATGATGGTCCATCTTGTGAGGTGCTCGGTGTAAGTGGTGACAGTTCATCAATAATAAAAACCATCCTTCCTCTTTTAACTTCAGTTTCTCTTTGGAATCACCATTAGCTCCTCATCAATTGGGTCTATGGTAAATTCGTAGGGGTTGAACTAATAGATTGATTTCGCTTCGAAATCAACGAAGCATCTTGCTTTGACTCAGAACCCAACAATTACCAAAAATATTTATATAGTAGACTTACGTATATCGTCTGTTAACAACCAAAGCAGGTCTAACTAAATGGATTAACTCTCGAATTGTGATCTAACTATTCTATCCAAGGTTGCAGAGGTGAACCTATACTCTCATACCACTTGTAACGCTCCAATTTTTCAGAACATAAAGTAAAATTTTATTTTATTTTATTCTTAAAGCATAAATCAAAGAAATGTCACTTATATTATTAATTAAAACAAAAGGAAATATGATAAATCAGAGTTTTTAAAGTGTGGAATTCAAATTGACAAAAATACCCATTAGGGTTTATATTTATTCAGGAAATAAGATAAACAGAGCATCTAGGGGTAAGGCAACTAAACGCTGCCAAAGTTTTCTCCAGTAGCTCTAGGCTCTTCTTGCTCAGGCGTATTCTCCAACTGATCATCGAGATCTGGTATGAAATACTAGGGGTAGAGAAGTTACACCAATGAGTAACAATCCCTCGGCTTGTTGACGTTGGGTAGGCCCGGCACCTCCGGTTGATTGGCACATTCGATGTATTATTTTGCTTTAGTAAGTTC
>JABCMJ010004213.1:0-34464 GCA_014822125.1 Arbutus unedo | reverse complement strand
AAAAATAGAGAATTTTAATGTGCTATGTGCCATGGCTTAGTCTAGGCGACTTAACCTGGCAAAAATTGGAGGGTACCATTCACACGGTCTAGGCCGACTGCCACCACCTGATATGTACAAGATCAAGGCTAGCTAAAAACTTGACAAGCATGATTATGGCATAATATGTACGGGATCGAGACTGGCTGAAAGCTCGACACATATGGGTTTAAAGGGTGAGGGTCTGAGAACGCTTGATGGTAGAACCATACGTAGGAGGTCTGTGAGACCCTTGATTGTTGATTGATTACGTGATAGATTGGAGAATTATTACATGCTAGATTGTGAGTTGTACGTGCTGGTGTCTTGAGTCGAGTCAGATCTTGAGCCGTGCGGATTCACGTCCTATGAGTGGAAATCTGAAGCTTGAAAACATAGCGTATAGGAATCTAAGCATGGGTGTGGGGATGGAACTGGTAATTGGAACCACGTAAATAATAACCATGAAAGTTGTAATTAATCTGTTCATTACATATCTGCATTTATACGGGTTCATAAGGGGTAATTGGTATGTTGTTGAGTTTCAATACTCATGGTACGTTGTACCCTGGCCCTAAGCCAGATGTAGGAGAGGGTCCCGAGATAGCAGAACCAGAAACAAAAGTGGTGGCTACCAAAATAGATGAAGAGGGTCCCGAGATAGCAGAATTCTAGTTGTACCAGTAGTTAAATCGTCGGTATTTCATTGAAAGTCCCCGTATGTGGGTTAATGTTGTTAGTGTTATTCAAATTTTCCGCCACTGCTATTGTTTAGAAATTAAAATATTACTTTAATTATTTTATTATGTTTTAAATTTTAAACTTGAGAGATTTTCTTTATATTAATGGTAATTAAGTATTAAATTTTAATTAACTACTTTTTAATCCTTTTAATAGTTCTAAATTAAAAAAATTATTTAAAATTTTTGGGTCGTTACACTACGATCTTTTACCAAGGTTTGAGACTTGTTGTAGGGTTTTCCTAAGGTCGGATCTCAGGACACTCGAGGTTCCACCACTATTTGAGCACCTTAGCTTTCAACTTCATGCCGAACTACCTCTCTTTCCAAAAACTAAAAAAGATTTGAAGCAAAGGGAAAGAGAGAAAGTTAAAGTCGAAATGACTAAGCAGAATACTTTGCAGGCATGTGTCGCACATGATCAACAAGTGCAGGTTGTCAAAGATTTGAAACTCACCAAACTACCGTAATCATAGAACTTGTAGTAGTTACACAATCTTTATTTGTGGACTCATCAACACTGTGTGAACTGGCTAACCAAATTGACAAACAGTGTGTTAGAATACAATGAGATATTCCTTTTCAGCCCACCTTAGTAACTTCTTCATGATTTATAATTTCTACTCGGTCACTTTCAAGAATGAAAAGATTTCCAAATAATTTGGAAGTACAACTTTCAGTATTTACCATTTATTTTTCTTCGATGCACATCCCCATCTAGATCTTGTAAATGGTATGCCGCTCCATGTAACACTTTATGGATTCCATATGGCCCTTCCCAATTGGATGCCCATTTACCATATCCCGTTTTCTTCGTCCCACAAGGTAAATGACTCTCCATACCAAATTACCTTCATCGAAGCCTTAGTAATGGACTTTTTTGTTATAGTCATCCTAGCCTTTTGTGCCAATGTGATTGAGAGCTTTGGTTCTCTACTCATCAATGTCTTCTAAGTCCATATTTATTGCTTGATTATATGGATGAAGATTAAGCTTATTTTGAGCAAGCACCCTTAAAGATCTCAAAGTGAACTCTATTGGTAAAACTACATCATGGCCATATGTAAGAGTATAAGGAGTGGTTCTAGTGCTCGATCACTTTGAAGTTCTCTAGGCCCACAAGGTGTCAAGAGAACGATTATACCAATTCCTTGGATTCTTTTGCACCATCTTTTGTATTTCCTTTTTAATTATTTTATTTGCAAATTTTTCCTGACCATTTGACTGAGCATAATAAGGAGTAGAATTAATTAATTCAATCTCATACTTCGCTGCAAAGGCCTTGTTTGGCTTCCTTCAAAGCATTATCGTTATCCATTGTTGTTGTTTTGGGGGTACCAAACCTATAAATAATATTTTTCAAAAACCTTTGAATCTAAGCCTAATCGACACTCTTGAAGGCTTGTGCCTATACCCATTTGGCTATGACAACCAAGAAAAATTTGTGGTTGCCAAACAACGGAGGATAAATCATGCCAATCATGTCCATAGCCCATTCTCGAAATGGCCAAGGTTTTATGTTAGACTGGAGTTTAGCACTAGATGCATGCTTTAGAGGTCCAGTCATCCTAACATGGCTAGGATCCTTTAGCATAATTGGTACTATCCTTGAAAATGGTAGGCCAATAATACCCATGTCTTCTCAAGAGCCGTCTCATTTTAGTTCTAAATTGGTGAGCTCCACACAATCCTTCGTTTACTTCTGCCTTGACTCTGAAAGATTTTACTTTATCCAAGCACCTTTAGAGTAAACCATCTAGGCCCATTTTATATAACACACAATCGCACAAAATGTAATTTAGATATCTTAGTCTAATGGCTCTGTCAACTTTGGCAATAGGCTAGGTCAAGTAATCTATTAGGGGTTATCTCCACTTCGTGGATGGATTGGCAACTATCTCATATATCTCTCCGTGACCCTTTTGACACAAAGAATTTTGTTAAGTTAATTGATTCAAGTACATACCACCTGGCTCAATAACTTTATATCCCAAAGCCATCTAATCTATTTGACTAGCTTCTTCGTTCATGGATTTGGGAATGAAAGTGAGGGAAACCATGTAAACGTTTTTCAGTACTTCCTTGGTATGCTCCCAATATGGGATTAAGCAAAGGACTAGAACATTGGAAATCCCCATTGATTTGGTAAATCACCAACTGAGAATCTCAAAAGACCTCCAAGACAGAAACCTAAAGGTCTAGAAGAATATTCAAACCCATAATCAGAGCTTCATATTCCACTTGATTATTCAAACACTCCCCTTCATTGATTCAAAAGCCATATCTAGTTTGGATTCCAATCGGAGATCGAATCGCTATTCCTATCATAGCCATTTGCATTCCTCTGGAACCATCCAACCGCATTGTCCAAGGGAGAATATCCAAAAAGTCAATTTCTAGTGATTCATGCATTTCGAATGCATTTGGATGGCCTGCGACGAAATTAGCCAATGGTTGCCTTTTGATAGACTTTTGAGGCACGTATTCAAAATAGTATTTGGACAAAGAAAAACAACCTATTTCCCAATTCCACTAAGTACATGTTGCCTTAACATGTACGTCAATTTCTTAGTAGAAAGGTATAAAGCCAAATATAGTTTTTTGACATTCAAATATTTACATTAACAACTATTCAAGAATATGCTGACATAGTATACAACTTGTTGTTTTCCATCTTCATTATCGTGGGCTAATAATAGTCCACTTGAGTCTTCTGTTGCTACCAAGTACAATTTTAAAGGCTTTCCTTCTCTTGGTTGCATTAGAACGAGTAGATTGGCCAAGAATGTCTTAATGGCTTGAAAAACATGCTCATGATTTGCTCCCCATTTAAAGGTGCTATCTTGCTTTAGCTTGAAAAAAGAAGAAAATACTTTAGTTTTTTCAGCAATGGTAGAGACAAATCTTCGAAGAAAATTTAATTGACCAAAAAACCTTTGCAAATTTTTTTAGTTGTAGGGGGTTTAGCTTCAATAATGGTCTTGGCTTTGTTCTTGTATACTTGAATTTTTTTTTGGTGGATTAATATAACCTAAAAAGTTTCCACAAACATTCCAAATATACATTTGAGTGGGTTTAATTTCAATTTGTAATGTCTCATGGTCTGGAATGACTTCTTTAAGCATTCCAAGGGTTCCTCACATGATTGGGACCTAACAACAATATCATCAGTATAGCAAACCAAGAAATCACCAATGGGTTCATGAAAGATAGTGTTTATAGCCCTTTGATATGTGGCACCAGTATCTTCAATTTGATTGGAAGTTTGACCCATTCAAAGGTGCCAATGTTATGAACATCTTCTTCAGCTATACAAATTTGATTATAACCAGAATACCCGTCCATTAATGACAAAATGAGATATCCAGCTGACCTGTCAACTAATAGATCTATGATTGGCATAAGATATTCATCGATGGGAGTTACAGTGTTTAGATTTTGAAAATCTATACACAATCTCAACTTGCCTTTCTTTTTTATTACTAGAACTACGTTTGACAGCCATTCGGCATACCTGGTTGTCCTAATGAAACTTGCATTGAGCAACCTCAAGATTTCCTCCTTGATTCTTGCAATCACTTCTGGAGTCATTCTTCTAGGTTGTTGTTTGAATGGCTTACAGTGGAGTTTGATAGGCAATATGTGTACCACTAAGCCCCTATCAAATCCTAGTAACTCATTGTAACTCTAGGCATAACAATATTTATAGTCTTGTAAGACAATGATTGGTCTTTGCATCTAAGTTAAGCCACTTGCTATATAACAGTTTGGGGTTATGCTCATCTCCCGGACCAATAGATCATGAGAGCTACCTTTGGTTAGCCCTGAATCAGTTAGCTCGCTAGTCAATTTGCCAATGTCAAACCTGCTCAACTCAGGCTCCCATCCATCTTCCTTCAATACAACATCTGGCCAAGAAGTCTCTTCTTGCACCTATTGCTCCACTTCCATAACCAGGGCCAATGGACTAGCATGCTTCTCTTCTTCTCTTAGCTCAGAGCCATGCATTGTCATATTTTGGTACATCTGATCCATATTTGACAACTTATCTGAGCTTTGATCTTAACAGTGCAAATTCTCCCATGTCCAATTCATTGGTTGAAAGTTTGGCAATTGTCAAAACACTGAGTGGAATGATCTTAGTCTTGTACATTTCTACCTCAGTGAAGTTTGTTGTGGCGTGAAAAGGATGAGGATTGACTTTAACTTTTGCAGTACCCACCTCCTCTGCCTTCTTGTATTTTATGGCCATCAGTTGTTGATGCATCGAAGCAAGAACACATACGTTGACATGAATCCAAACCCTTTCTAATAATGCATTATTCCTAGACGTTGATTCTGTGATGAAAAATGTTGTATTCGTTTTAATCTCTCCCACTTCGAACATGATAGAAAGGATACCCTTACCATGTTGGCTTTCTTCGATGAACCCTGCAATAGTCGTGCTAGTGTGAATTAGCTTTACCTTCTCTTTTCCTAACTTCTTCAAAGTTTTAAAAGGAAGGATATTAATAGTAACCTTGTTATCACCATGTTCAGCACTATGCCATCAAAAGATCCTTGTAGATAGAGGGGCTTCAAATGCTGCTTCATAGCTTTAGTCGGCACTCTAAAAGGATAGAACACACTAGCATGACAAGAGTCCATGATCAAAGGGCTCTCTACTTTTGAATCTATGGTATCAGTAAAACTGGCTTTATCAGAGTCTGGCACTACTTCGATAGTGTGAGCCACAATCAAGACCTCATAACTATGGTCACTCTAAATTGCCACTTCCTTAGTTTCATTACTTGGTGTAAAGACCAGCTCCTTCCTTTGACGTTGAATCCTCGAGAGGCCATTGGCCTTTCGGAAACCAATTTTCCTACTTTCAAGAGGAGAGACACACACCATATTGATCGCCACTCTGACAAAGTCATGCATTGAGTTTTGTCTAGTTTTCTAGTTTGGAATATCCTTTATCTTCTTTCACTTCCTGCCCTAAAAAAACTTCTTGGGTGGACACTTTCATGGGTGTAGGTTCCCCATCTAGTCCTCCTTGCTCAATGACCGTAGCTTCGACTACACCCAATTGATATTTGGCTAGAGAATTTAGAGATATAGTCGTATCATGTTAGGGTTTTATACTAAAAGTCATGACTTTATGTAATGGATTAATATTTGTTTGAATTATTTAAACAATTATTCCTTTTCTTGATGAGAATCTTTATGGGTAATGTTTGCATTATATCTTACCATATTGTGTATGAGTGTCTCTTATTTCACATAGTAGACAATCTGGTATGTAGAGTTTGGCTTACACACAAAGGATCAGATTATCAGTTCTTGTAGAATATAAATTTTTGGTTCACAGTCTTAGGTGGAATTAGACACACCATTAGTAGGACTGTAACACAGTATTTCAGTAGGTCTATTTTGACTACGAAAAATGGTATAGTTTTAACTCACTGTGTTAGTACACTTTGTGTGTTTTGAACAGAACCACTTTGAGGTACTTGTATTTATATTGACAATATAATACAATTTACACCTTATGGTTATTATGTGTGTTTGTACTCTTAATCCAAAGATAATTAATCGATGTGTACATTTAATGTTATTGACTTTGATTCATTATAAAGTGAGGCCTTGTGGGCTAATAGTCTCAATGAGTTGAGTCACAATATTACGTGTATAACAACTATTAATTATTTATGAAATCCACTTCCCTTTATAGGGATTGATGATATCCTCTTAAAGAAGCTTATAAATTTTGATTATGTTAAAACCTGCAGGTGGATATTAGTATCCAACATAACGAATAAGTTAAGTAGAAGGTCTCAATAGATGTTGATTAAATAAATTGTCAATAATTTATTTTAATCGATGGGTATCTGTAATTTTAACGTGGAGAGATAAATAAGCAATTATATAGGAAGCCCAACCCATACTTCTCCTAGGGGTTCCTATCGTTGCCTATATATATACCACTATGTCTTCTAGGTCAGAAACGATTTGATATTCGAAAGATTGAGAGAGGTTCTGTGAAGGCAAAGAGATCACATTTTTGATTCCACCCTCAGTATATGATCAAGGTGCAATAGGATTACAGTAGAAGATCTCGAGTCAGTCAAGCAAGATCATTTTAGCCCTGCTCAAAGTTCGATCAGGATCAAATTGTGAAGATAGCCGAGATTAAACTAGACAGATCTCGAAGGTATGAACCCTAATTCCGCCTAGTAGGGTTTCATAATTTTTGTTGTATAATCTGTACACGTTCATCACTAGGTTTAGGGAATCAATCCCTAACATATCATTCCCTAGCCCACCATCCGTAAGCAAAGATGATTCTAAAGCCCTTAGAGTCTCATTTTCCTTTTGGTGAAGTAGCCAACCCAAAGGATAGTGAAAAGATCAGGATCGTCCTAGGGAAGGATAAGCTAAGCTACAATATTTTTACTATCCACTTCTAATATAATTTAACAGATTGAAATATTTGGTTGATTGAAGGATCCTAAAACTCTAAATTAGTTAAAACTAATTTGAGAAATTGAAGTACAAACACGGAAACAAAGCAAATTTAGAGTTTAGAAACTTTGGTGAAAAAAATAAACTAGGGCCCCGATTTCACTCTTTCTTCACAATGCAATCAGGAAGGAGTTACATTATTATCCTACCCGAGGAGGAGCTTAGCCGGCCATGGATAAAGAAATCATCAAAGAACATATTGAATCTGCGAACAATCGAAGAGCTCGGATGGATAAAAGCGTGTTGCTAAGCCTTTTCTAGCCTCCAAAACCTTAAGGAAACGAATGATGCATCTCTCAATCCTAGCCGTCTATTTATAAGATTTTACAATCCCAATTTGACTCAAAAATGGAATTTCCAAATTCAGAGTGTCCGAAAGGTGAAGGCGGGCGTCCAAACGGATAAACAGTTGAAGATTTGCGTGAAAAGCTCTAGAGCATCTGGATGGAGAGAGCGTAGCATCCAAACGGGAAAAATAGTCTCAAGTTCTCTTTTAGTTTTGGCTCGGGCTACTGTTTGGACAGAGAGAAGGTGCATCTGAATAGAAAAAATAGTCTCGCACTTCCCTTGTTTTTGACTTCGTGAATCATCATTCCGCTCTAATCCTAAAAATCTTCACTTAACGATAAGAAACCACAACATAAACTTAATTATAGACTCACCAAAACTAATTTAACAGGTTTACATATGTGTTTTTAAGCACCTATCACAACCCCCAACTTACACTTTGCCAGCCCTTCGGCAAAGAAAATAAACAAAAAGTAAACCAGAGATAAGTAAAGCAAAAAGGATATTTCTTTTGAACTCCTGGGTGGCCGCAATAGGATGAGTGAAGTCTCACGAGACTTATTAGGACGAACATCCACGAACATTGTGAACCTTCTCCATGCAATTTATAGAAACAAGACATTTGTAAGTGTACTGTAAATCACACATGAATCATGAAATTGCCACAAAGATTTTTAATGCATGCAAAGCCCGACACATTACTCACCCATAAATTCATGTCAAAACACTCAAATCAAGCATGAATGCGCCAAAATAGTCTCTCCACAACCTTTGACTTCCAAGTAATAAACTAGCCAAATACCCCTTCCGGATCTAGTCTTCACTTCAATTCTCACCGTGTCATGCACTCACAAATGAAATCACTAGAAATAAGGTGCAAACTACGCTTGGGGTGTTCGAGTAGAAGATATAAGTGAACACAAAGTACCCTACATACAAAGACACGCAAAGAACACTAAATATCAGTGGGCCCAGGGTCTCATGAGCAGACCACCAAGAATGGGAACAACCACCATCAAACCATAAACCATTACTCCCAGGATCAAATAGGACTTGCAATTAGGTTATTTTGTTCGGGATGTTGGAATTATTTATCCAAGACAAGGTTCGGAAGTCATGTGTTGAGGATGAATCTTCTGCAAACAAAGAAGCTCAATATGACTTTTTATAACCCTCGTCAATAATCGACACATTTCTTTCACCCTTATCTCTTCAACAATTTTCAACTAATAACAGCAAATTCAATCATCCCAGTCTTTCTAAATAGTATCTCCCTCCTTATCATTGATTCAATGCATTCTTTGAATCAATCAATTTTTTCCGAATGCTCCAATTATGCACAAGGGAGAACACTCAATAGTCAATGACATACCACAATCACCTTCTTGAATTGCACTGACGCACAACCTTCAACCAACCATTCTCAAAACACAATTTTGGCAATAGAGCTCATAAGAAATGGTTATTATATAGGCTCAAATTGCCTTACAAGAGGTGATTTTATGTGAGGACGGTATCACATGTCTTGACATAACAAAGAATGCCCATGATCCTCTCTTAAGGGTAATAACATCCAAGAGCAACCACAAATCCAATGTGAGAAAAGTACTATGAACTTCGCAACAAAGATAATGAGACTCACAATGACCATTCTGTTTCATAACAAAGAAGAGTGTATGTGACACCACTCCAAAGAAAAGAATATGACTCAATATCTCACATGGACACAAGTCTCCACTAAACTAGCCTTTAGGGACACTCAATCAATTCTCACTTATCAATCTCAAGCCGAGGTGACACCGTTATAAGTGACTTACATGTTCAATGTGGGTGCAATGCCAATTCTCTATCAAGTGCTAACATCAAAATGGAAAACACAACTCATGCACAATTCACAACAGAACCTCCAACATGCTACTGTCCCCATCAGGAACATGGAAAAAGTCCCAATTTTATTTAAATAAATAATTTGCTAAAACAATAAAAGCTAACTAAACATCAACATGTAATCAAATCCCCCACATCCCCTAACTTGAACATGACAATGTTCTCAATGGAAATAAACATACATAAACAAAGTAGGGCTATGAAAAAAAAAGGAAAAGAAAAGATATCACCTTGGGGGGGCGGATAACAGCAAGCCGAAAAAGATGAAGGAGGAAAACACCCCAACACCCCCCCCCCCCCCCCAACTAGAAGAATAATACTTGTATGTTAGTCCAACAAGACAAAAAGTATAGAAAATAAAAAAAATGAAACAAAACAAGCAAAAAAAAATAATAAACTATCAACCACTTTTTTCACACGAAAGACATGGGTACTACTTTTCCTCTTGGCCAAAGACTGTGGTTCCCTATTCGTTGAAAGGACAATATGCATAAGATTCAATAATATCTTGAGAAGTGATGTCATCATCTAATAGACTGTCACTCCCTTTGGGGCTACCAAATTTTTTACCCATCACTCCATTTGTGAAGCAATTTTCAGAGAGTTGGACATTTAAATCAGGTGGTTCGAACAAATTTCTCATTACTAGCGACGCGCCTACCAACCTCCTAGGTACTACATATGTAGCTTCGACTAGGTGACAATACTAGACCATCAGAAGCCATTCAAGCATGGCAAACATTGGAGGCATTTCAAACTCCATAGATTTATAGGCTCCTATACTTCATTCAAAGTTCACTCGTCGGGATATTTGGGGTCGATCAAATGCATGCATTCAGCTACCTCTTCTTTAACAATGTCGTCGCATTGGCCATTAACTTTAGAAATTGGGCCATAATGTGGATTCCAGATTTCAATAGGTTCATGAAGAAAGACACATGTAACAATAAAGGGGTCATCCCATCTTGATACTAATTTATCCAAAAAGAGCTTTAACCAGAAGTTGAAGAGCCACATCTTTTAACAAGGCTCGAAAGACTTTCTATGTAAGTGATTATCATGAAATGCTTTGTGAATCCAGGCGCTCTCATATGCATCATTTCGAAGTTCATTGAGCTCATTAAGCTAAAGTTGTCAATTGCACCTGGCATTGGCCATATCAAAATTGAACGTTTTAATGGCTTACATTGTTCAATGTTCGTACTGAACTGGAAGATGACATGCCTTCCCATACACCAACCAGTAGGGAAACATATCTATAGGAGTCTAAGGAGTTGTATGATAGGCACAAAGTGCATCATCATCAAGGTGTAATGACCAGTCTTTGTGATCGGGCCTAACCATTTTTTCAAGGATACGCTTGACTTCCCGATTGGAAACTTTGACTTGGCCACTAGTTTGCGGATGGTAAGGCGTTGCCACCTTATGAGTGATAGAATATTTCCGCACTAGGGCCGCAAAATGCTTGTTAAGAAAGTGGGTCCCTTCGTCACTAATAATCGCTCAGGGGTAGCCAAACCAAGTAAATATGTTGTTCCAAAGGAATTTGATGACCACTTTGTGGTCATTCGTCCAAGTGGCTATCGCTTCCACCCATTTAGAGACATAATCTACCGCTACAAGAATGTACTCGTTCCCAAATGAGTTCAGAAATGGGCCCATGAAATCAATCCCCCAAATAGCAAATATCTCAATAGCCAAAATGGGGGTGAGTGGCATCATGTTTCGGCTGCGTTGGCATGGAAGACACGTCTGACAAAATTAGTGGACATCTTTAAATAGAGTAGTCCAGTAAAATTCACTATGTAATACTTTCACAACCATGAAGATCTTGATAAACTTCTCCACCATGTCGAAGAAGATAGCCATCATGCATTTGTGAAAGGTCAACAGTGCATTGCACAAGCCGAAAGGCATGTGCCAATAGGCAAAAGTACCGAAAAGACAGGTGAATGTCGTTTTGTCTTAATTAACCGGGCCAACGAGAATTGGATTATAGCCATAGCCATCAAGAAAATAGTAATAGCTCTGTGCCACCAACCTTTCTAGGATTTGATCAATGAATGGCAGTGGAAAATGATCTTTCCTAGTCATGGCATTCAACTTTCGGTAGTCCATACAAACTCTCCACCCAATGGTGACTCGGGTGGTGACCAACTCGCCGTTATCATTTTCTAACATAGTGATACCCAATTTCTTGGGCACCACTTTGGTGGGATTCACTCACTTGCTATCTGAGATGGTGTATATGATACCCGTATCTAGCAATTTTACCGCCTCTTTCTACACCATTGTTTTATATTAGGGCACCACAGCGGATTTGTTTGTACTCATTCTGCCAAAGACACTAGCATACTTGCATTCACAGAGATTTTTTCGATCTTCAAAAATTGAGTCTTGTCTATCCCATAGGAGGTTCTAGGAATTTCAGCCTTCTTTTCTTATCCGTTCTTGTATCCTATAATGAAACACATTGCAATTCTTAGTTAAATGAGACCAGTAATCATGCCATTTACAATATGTTTTTTCCTTTCTTTCTTCCAAATTGGGAAGTTTAAAACTAGAAGGAAGTCTGATAACTCTCTTAAACAGTAAGAAATTGAAAATCTCATTTGCTTTGGATATGTCACAATAAGATATTTTCTTAATCTCTTTCTTCTTATCTAATTGGTCAATAGTAGTATCTTTTTTTACGAAGGCTTCGCAAACACAAGGTTCTTGGCCTATGATTTTAGCAACATCAATTTCATAATTTGGATCTTTATAATAAGTATTATATGACGAGTTATTTTGATCCAAATCCTCTTCAAGTAGGGACTCTTAGTGAGCAACTTTGCAGGTTAAATCTACCAAATTCTTTTACTCTATGGAGTCAAACTTCTTTCCAAGCTCTCTATCCAAACCATCATAGGCCAATTGGACGAATAAAGTCTCAGGGAGTGTTACTCTACACCTATTCCCGGCTCACTTCAACTTGGTAATAAATTGAACAACTTTCTCATCAGACCTTTTCCTTAGTCTAGCTAAGTTAGACATACACCTTTGGTTCTATTTGGAAGAACTGTGTGTGAAAGGCTTCTTCTATTTGCTGCCATCTTGTGATGGTGCCAAACCCTAGACTGGTGTACCATGCAAAAGTTGTTCTTGATAACGAGTTTGGAAAAAACCTAAGTTTTATAAAACCATTGTTAGCCAATTCTCCAAATTGAGTTGTGAATCTAGCTACATGTTCTAAGGTCGACTATCTTTCATTCACATAGAATAGGAGAAAATTAGGAATTTTAAATCCTCTAAGGAATTGATATTGACAATCTATCCATTTCAGATATGATTTTTCGTAAAATAGGATTTGACCCCTTAAGCTAATGGACCACAAACTTCTTGTATGAGATATAGTACTTGGTCTCGAAGTTGGGAGTCTCACCCTAAAGGGGCATTAGCAGGGTTTCCCTAATTAGCTTCAACCGTGGGTGCTGTTGTAGGGGCAGCCATAGGTGCAAGCATAGGGAAGGTATAGGACTGCCATAGGAGGTGGTTCCCTAAAATTCAGGGCTCTAGTCATGCCTTGAAAAGCCTAATATGGTGTTGGATGTGGCGTTCCAAATATGCTTGTGGGAGTGGTATGGGTGGTACCACTGGTGGAACACTAGGCATTGTTTTAGTAAACATCTCATGCCTTGTCTCAACCCTTCATGCTTGGAAATTTGGCCTAAAGTCTTCTTCTAACCCCCCAAGTGTTGGTTGGAAGAGGGATTTTTTAGAAACTCTACTCCAACCCACTCCATAAGTCACGAATAGATTATTAGGCATTCTCACTAATAGATTCTTACGTCCTCACTAATAGGCATTCTCAAAATGATCTGAGGTGTAACAAGCTCACACTAGAACTGAGGGGTGGACCGAGGAGTTCCTCTAGACCTAGATAATCCTTGTCCCATATTTGGTCTATTCCTTCATGAATCAACCTCATCTCTAGGATCTCTCTTAAAGGATCTAGGTTGGGTAGGTATCACACCTCGCTGACCTTGGGTTCTGTTTTGAGTTTTGGAGAATGACCTATGCAAAACAATTTGTTTTATAGTTAGTATCCATTCCTCCATATGTCGAAACAAAGCACGTTGAGATGTGAAAATCTCTTTTAGTGAGTTCAAAAGTCAATGATTTAATTGTAGGGATTCAACGTCTAGCGGATCGCTCAACACAGTGTCACTCACAAATGTGGTTCAACCAATAGCACCGGTTTGGCCACCTTGCATATTTTGACTTCTTGGGTCATACTGAACTCTCATAAGATGGCCATGACCCACTATTTGGGCTTGGCCAATATGTTCATTCTAACCATCGTGGTTGTCTCTTTCTATGTGGCCATTGGGGGCATCATCCTCTTGACTTACCTCCCTACTCACTTCGACCTCGATATTAGAGGGAAGTGTAGTGTCTTGATTTTTAGTTTTCATCATAGTCAACACTTTAGTCCCACCGGACATGCCAAAAAAATATGTTGGCTCAAATATTCCCCAGGGCTAAATTTGTGTGCAAGCATACCAGAAAAAGCTTGTAATTATCTTTTTCAAAAAAACCTTAAATGTGACAGTTGAAACCAATAATTATCAGGCATTTGTGTTCTCTATTCTCTTACTTTAATTATGAGAATTTTTCTCAAGTGCTGACATGTGACACAAACTAACTTCGAATAATAAATTTGAAGACAAACTTACATTCAAGGGTTACGAGGGATCCAATCTGCTTCAAACTAATCGCTGACAAAACTACTTCTACTATTACAGACTATGGCTAAAGCTAAGTACAACTATGGATACAACTATCGCTAAGCTACGACTATACTAAGTACAAGAAAGAAGAGGAAAGGAAAGACAAGTATACAAAAATAAGTAAGAGTTCTAGAAGATCGTCCTCTTTTTCCTCTCAAATCATACTCGTATCTATGGACTACCCAAGTACTTGGTGTGTTCTTTCCCTTTGGATTTTTCGCTTGAATCCTTAGGCATTGTTCTTCTTCAATAGACAATCAGACCATGATCGTCGCACTTGGGCATATTCTACTTTTCTTCCTGCATCCATGACTCGCGTCTACTTGCATTCTTCTTCTTCGTATGTGGGCATGCGTGGTAGTTGGATAATCGTCCATGCCCAAGAAATATCGTCACTTCGTATTCTATACAAGTCAGACCTCTCGCGGTTAATTAACTTCCCTAGAAGCTCAAACAACGCCGCTTTGACTCGTCATATTCTTTAATCGGGCGTAGGCACCACCATTGCATAGTGCCACACGTTACATCCTTGTTGGTGAAAAAACTAGGTAGTCAACAGATATGATATGCACAGTTTATACAAAAATAGTAACTTGTAAGTATGAGAGTAAAGTGACATAAAAGTCTAGGTCCAAAAAGTGAATCGTCAAGTGTTATCCGTCTAATCAAATCCCATGTATCATCAAAGCCCCAAATGTTCTACAAGTCATCGACTTTCAAATCACATACCATCGATCATGGCCACACGCCATGTCATACCAAATATTCTCGATTTATGGTGCTCCCGTCCGATAACGATCCCGACTACTATGTTAATTGTGCTCCCGACCACTAACATTTCTGGTCATTATGTTTTCGTCTGTCATGTTCCCAAGCATTATGTTCCCGAACATTATATTTCTTGAACAACATTCTGATACCAAGGTACTTCTTACACTTCACTTGCACAATGACTAGACTTATTGGAAAAGGGCACACTACGGATAAAGAATATATCACGGCTCAATACATAACTTGACTAAATGCACGACACGACTAAAAGCATAACTCAGCTCAAGACACAACTTGGCTAAGAACACCTTGTGATTCAAGTCATAGCTCGGCTTAAGCCACATCACAACTAATGATACCCATAAAATATTCTCACATAGAATATATTATCCACAACAGTTTCAGTTCCACAAGTTCCATCAATCTCCCCAAAGTTCGTGTATTCACATAATATCCTAATTACCGAAGTCCATTTAACATTCGAATCTCAATGTCCATATTTGTGCCAAAATACTATCTTACATTCATGCTTCAATTATAATCATGTGATTGATAACAATAAATGAAATAAATTGAAAGCATAGTAAAAACGACACACAATCATTAGGAGATGGATTAAATCAAATCAATATGACAAGTGTACATCTATCCTATACATAGATTTAAGTAGGGAAAATAGTGAAGTACAAGCTAAATGCGTTCAGACATTACCTAGGGTAGTTTTGTATTTTAAAAAGCCTAGGGTTAAATATGAAATCATTTTAAGAAAGGTTTAAGTGGAGCGATAATGTGGGGATAAAAATGTAATAAAAATTAATACGAGGTTAATTTATAATTAAAATAATCATAAAGGCAAAACTATAATTTTGTATAGTAAAATGGGAATGAAGGGTCACACTATAATTTTCTACATTGAAGAGGTTCAACTACAATTTTTTTAAAATAGGGGGTTAAAGCTATTTTTACAGAATATAGGGTTAATCAAGAAATACTTAAATCTAAGAAAAAATGTGTAAGAATATAATCAGAGGTCCAACTGTATTAATTAATATATAAGAGCAAACTGTTAAACTGCCTGGGCTGCAAGGTCGAAGTACACTGCCGCAAGGTTAGGGTGTCAGCCGCAAGATCAAACTATGGTCACACTCTAAGGTTTGGGCGTAAGGTTGCAGTATACGGCTATGAGGTTGAGACATGGCAGCTGCGAGTTAGTAGGTTGCAACCACAAACCCGTCACTAGTTCATCTTCAACCTTGAACTTCTATTGTGAAAGCTTCTTAAAGCTTATGGGTTGCTTCTAAACCACTACAAATCGACTAAAAGAGTTGGGAACGTACTTGTGATAGAAGGAGAGTGATTGAATTGGGTGGAATTGAAGTTTCTCCAAAGTGGGTCCCTCTCTCTATCTAGAATTTCTCTAACTCTCTCTATGCATATGCCTCCCTCTCTAAGTTTCTGAGTTTTGCAGGTGATGAGAAAATATATATATACATATGTGTGTATGTATGCATGTGCTCTATATAAGTGTACAGTATACAATCCAAATATATGGATATCATAAATCATGCATGTAGGTATGTATGCGAATATATATGAGATGTATGTACGCGAATAAAATGTGCATAAATAATTTTAAACATACGACATTAAATTTTTAATGAGCAAAAATTATTAAATATAATAGATTCAAATTTTATTATTTTTCAGGATACAGGTCCTTGCACCTACAATATTACAAATGAAATTAAAGCCATGAATTTAAATCCATGTTAGGATTCAAGTTCAGCTACTGTTCAATTTATTAGCATGTTGCTTTTATAGGATTGAAATTCAACTATATCCAAACACGTACCAGTCTTACTTTTAGGATGATAAACGATCAATATTCAACCATAACAAAAAAATATTCAATAATAAAGTTAAACTCATACAAATGTAACAAAATAGAGGGTGCTCCACATAGGTCTTGTATTTGCAAAATGATCAAACAACGATTCTATATCTTCAAACAAACATTTGTTTTCACCACTTTTCGTCCATCTTCCTTCAAAAAATGTTTGTATCAGCATATGTACTTCGTCCGAAGAATATAATTAGGAACGTGAACAACAATCTAAATATATTTGACAAGGGTAAACATATAGTTGAAAAAATACATTTATCCCCCTCGGCAAGAGATTCAGTTCAGCATCGGATAGAAGGGACACGAGCATACACGTGCCGATCATGTGGGGGTATAGCCGACTTAAGGAGGGTTATCCGTACTTTAGTTAGGCCGAGAAGGTCAAATATCTAGTCAGCCAATCTGATAAAGGTGGTATGACGATTAGCCGACCTGAGAAGGACGGTCCGAGATACCATCGGCCCGAGAAAGGCGATGCATGATTGTTATTTCGAGATAAGACAGAATCTCGAATAAGTTGGGATACAACTCTAACATATATGGATGAGAAGTCCACGGCCAATTTAATTAATACAAGAAGTATTAATTGAATGAAACTCTAATGATAGAAGATAACTGTTTGATAGAGAGTTATCTCATTAGTGGCCAATTAGAAAACACTTTACTCCAATCAGAATCCTAAGAGAATTAGGATTAAAGATAAGTCTATAAATAAAGCTCCAGATCAACAGAAAAAGTACATTCTAACTAGTGTATAATTTCGCTTGCTAATAGCGAATATTAGCTAGAGTTATTGATCATCCTGTGAGCTTTTGCTTGACTTAATCATCGGAGTGTTTTTCTGCCACAGCGGCAGAGTGCTCTTTGACGATTTATTATTTTGCAGATCATAGGTCCACCCATATTGAGAGCTTTGTTTTTGCTGGATATTGAGGGATTAGCTTTCCATCCTCATTGAGAAAATCTACCCATCTACAATTGGCACCGTCTGTGGGAAAGCTAAAAACTCATGGCTAAAACACCTAAGAGAGATCAGGGAAAAGAGCATGAAGGGAGAGGCAGGTTAAGATCTCCTCCTTCGATTCCCTAGAAATCAAGGGAACCCAGGAAAGAAGTTCCTAGGGTCCTACCCCAAAAGCTAGTTAGGGGGTAGCCTAGAGGACAGGCACTGCCTCCTACTATTCCGCCACCAATTGCTTCGCCAGTGGCTCCCCTGTCATAGGCCACATTGCCATTGATTCGGCTAGAGCAGCATCCTGATCCTCCGCGAGAAGCGGAGCGGTCCAGAACCAGCGATAAATCTCAAACACAAACCCGAAATGAGGGAGGGAGAGGATTCCAAACTCATGACGGGACTCGCTGAGACAAGGAGAATAGTAACATTGATCGAGTCTGAAGGCGAGACCAGGAAATTGAAGAGATGAGGCGTTATATACGCCGCATGGAAAGAGGGAATTGAGATCTCCACAAGCAAAAAGATTATGCTCGGCAGTCGGTATCAGGACGAGATGAACATTCCCAGACTGGCCCATCACGACGAGATAGCCGATGCAAATGAGTTCAAAGACCCCGAGGAGAGGAGCAGCAAGTTAGAACTCTTTCGAACCTGGGCAGACTGCCTCCAGTGCTACTGCTCCTCGATATGCGAGATTGGCTAAACCAGTGGGCCGGCATGGCTGCGAACTTTAACCCGGCGGTAGCCATCCCATTAATACCCTAGGCTGATCATATTCTCAACATGAGGGCGTGGTTGAATCAGCAATTGGGATTAAATCGCCCAGAAGATAATGAAAATCATAAGGAGTTGCAACAGTTGACAGTGTCGCCACTGTCAGTATAGATCGAAACCGAGGACTTACCCAGAAAGTTTGTCCCTCCAAAATTCACAATTTATAATGGAAAACGGATCCAATGACTCACATCAAAGGGTTTGTGAACTCTATGATGATCTATGTAGGCCATGATAGCTTATACTGCAAGGTTTTTTCCTTGACTTAAGGGAAAACAATCCTGAGCTAGTTTCAGGCCCTCCCTCCGAGATCTATCACCAGTTGGAGGCAACTGGCAGACCAGTTCCTCAAGCGATTCATGGCCAATCGAGCACAGAAGAAGTATATGAATATCTATTTGCTTTAAAAAAAAGATCTTATGAGGACCTCAGGCAAAACGCGAGTAGGTACTAGGCAACCTACAACGAGATTGGGGACTGCTCAGAGGCCTATGCTGTAGAGTCCTTTAGGTTGGGGCTATCATCCCGAGAGCAACTGAGAAAATTCCTGACAATTGATCCTCCCAGCACCATTGCCAAGCTAATGGGAAGGGTGAAAAAGTATGCCAAGTTTGAAGACGAGATCCACTGAGACATGGATCGCCCCGCAAGCAAAGTGCATAGGAGCAATGCAATTAAACCAGCAGCAAAGAGGCCAAGGACCGAAGTGGCGCAAGTGGCCAAAGAATGGAAACCGCCTGGCCCCCAGGCATATAGAGCAATTCGGAAAGTTTTCAACACTCCAATATTCAAATTAATCTGGCCATTAAAAAATGAGCCCTTTTGGCTATGGCCAGCAATTTTAGGGAGAGAACCCGCGAGGCGTGACCCAAACAAAGGTTGGTATAGTTATCACCGAAATAATAGCCATATCACAGTGAAGTGCAAGGCACTTAAACGATTCCTAGAGGAACTAGTTGAAGCCTGGCACCTTCGACGGTTTGTGGCCGATCAGGGGCAACCAAAGGCTCAGTCGGAACCAATGGAGACAGAATCTTTCAAGGACGAGGCAATAGTAACCGGCACCGTCCATGTCATAAATGCCGCAATACCAATCCAGGATAAGGAGGATCGTCTCCAATGACGCCGTGATGGGCACGCGCATCACGTTCAGCATCTCGGGCAGAAAAGGAAAGAGCCCGAGGCAAAAAAAGATACGGTGATATCTTTTTCAGAAAAATATTTAGAGGGGATAACCCACCCTCATAATGATGCTTTGGTAATTACGCTGCTACTCGGCACCATCAACATGGAGAGAATCATAGTTGACTAAGGCAGCTCAACAGAAATTCTATATTATGATGCTTTCAAGAAGCTCAAACTTGATAAGGCAGATCTACAGAAAGCCGACACCCCACTCATAGGATTCAGCGCCGAAGCAGTCTAGCCTTTGGGATCCATCACTATTACTGTACGAGCAAGAAGGGTCACACTGGACATCGACTTCTTAGTTGTGGATGTGCCATCAGCTTATAACGCAATCGTAGGGAGAATTTGGCTCCATCAGATGGGTAGAATCCCCTCCACATATCATCAGATGTTAAAATTCCTTGGCAAGAAAGGGATCGAATGTGTTTAGGGAAATCAAACGATGGCGAGAAGTTGTAATGTCACTTCCATAAAACACAAAACCAAAGCCGAACACGTGAAATCTATAGAGGTCCCAGATCGGCTGATGATAGAGGATAACGGGCATAATCCAACCGATCGGGTTGTGGAAAAACTCGAGTAAATATCAGCACATGAGACATACCCTGAGAGGTATTTTTTGATCGGTGAAGAGTTATCTGAACAGGACAAGAAAATCCTAGTTCAGGTTCTTCAGGAACACATCGACGTATTCACTTGGATACCACAGGAGATGCCTGGAGTGAGCCCGGATATTGTCTGCCATCATCTGAATGTGGATCTTGTTCACAAACTGATGATGCAAAAATGTAAAAGGTCGGCGATTCAACACACCGACGCAGTAATAGAAGAAGTAGATCGGCTGTTGGAAGCTCGAGCCATCAGAGAGGTTTACTATCCTAAGTGGTTGTCAAAAACTGTGGTGGTCAGAAAGAAAAACAGCAAATGGAGGGTACCTAAATAAAGCCTATCCCAAAATTAGCTTTCCGTTGCCAAAGATAGACCAACTCGTGGATGCCACTGCTGGATATCAGCGCATGAGCTTTTTGGATGCATATCGAGGATATCATCAGATTGCCATGTACGAGCCGGATCAAGAAAAAACATCATTCATAACTCCACGGGGTTTATTCTGTAACAAAGTGATGTCGTTCGGCTTAAGCAACGCAGGAGCCACCTACTAAAGATTAGCCACACTTATGTTTAAGGATTTGTTCGGGAAAAGCATGGAGGTATATATCAATGATATGGTCGTCAAGTCTGAGGAAACTGAGACCCATATCACCGATCTGTGCAACACCTTCAAAGTGCTCCGGAAGTTCAAGCTCAAGCGAAACGTCTCAAAATGTGAGCTCAGGGTCAGCTCAGGGAAGTTTCTTGGGCATCTGGTTACCAAAAGGGGTATAGAAAGCAACCCCGATCAAATCATCACATTACAGAACTTACAAAGTCCCCAGACTATGAAAGAAGTACAGAAATTGACAGGAATGGTGGCTGCGCTTAACAGATTCATCAGCCGATCATTTGACCAATGTCGGCCGTTTTTTCAATTACTAAGAAAACAATCTAAGTACTCCTGGGGAGAAGAATGTGAGACAGCCTTCCATGAAATCAAGATTTACTTGACAAATCCACCACTAATCATCACTCCCGAGAAGGGAGATATTCTGACATTATATCTTGTCATGTCCGAGCACGCGTTGAGTGCAGTACTATTGAAAAGCAATGATGGCGAACAGACACGCATCTACTATGTGAGCAAGACACTGCTCGATTCTGAAATGAGGTACCTCCCCTTAGAGAAACTGATTTTATCCCTTGTAGTAGCCTCTTGAAAATTACAGCATTATTTTCTAGCCCACACGATTGAAGTACCAACCAAACATCCCCTCAGCACTCTCTTGAGAAGAGTAGAGCTTTTGGGTAGGGTAGCTACCTGGTCTGTGAAACTCAGGGAGTACGACATCAGGTTCTTTCCACGATCAGCAATAAAGGGTCAAGTCTTAGTAGACTTTGTTGCACAATTCTCACACGAATAGACAAAAGAGGTGTCGGCAATCTCACAAACCATCATGGCCAAACAGGGAGCGCATAATGAACTCGCGTCCAATCAATTACCCTACTGGAGGTTATATGTCGACGGTTGCTCATGTTCACAAGGATCTGGAGTCAACATCATTATCGAGGAGCCAAACGGATGTTACTTTGAGCAGTCCATTCGGCTGAACTTCAGTGCTTCAAATAATGTCGCCGAATACTAGGCACTAATCCATGGACTCAAATGCGCGTATAATCTGGGGGCAATATACATAGCGATCTACTGTGACTCTCATCTGATCCTCAATCAACTCAATGGCGAGTATGTCTCCCGAGATGAGAAGATGAGTGCTTACGAGGAGAGAGCTAGAGAGGAATTATCTAAGTTCAAGAAGGTCGAAATGACCCACATCAGTTCTAGGCAGAACAAGCACGCGGATGCCCTAGTATGTTAGGCTTCGGCAATTCCAAGAGATAAGCACCGAACCATATATGTGGATGCCATCGAATACCCGAGCATCGATATCCCAATTGGCGAGAAAGCTTTGGAGATCGATCTCGGCCCCAGCTGGATGGATCAAATCATCTCTTACCTCACTAGGGGTACAGTTCCCGAAGATAAAAAAAAAGCTCACAAACTACGGATCAAGGCGATACGTTTCTGGCTCTCGCCCAAATAAGAACTCTATTGGAAATCTTACACTGGTCCCTACCTAAGATGCAAAGAAATATGTACAAACTTGCAAGAAGTGTCAGAAGTTTGCCCCGATCACTCACCAACCTGCTGCCGACCTAACACCACTCACCAGCCCTTGGCCCTTTGCTCAATCGGGTCTAGACATCGTTGGTCCGCTTCCTCAAGCAACTAAAGAGAGGAAATATCTCATGGTCAACACTGATTATTTCACTAAGTGGATAGAAGCGGAACCCCTAGCCAAAATCACTGAAAAGAACGTTGAGTGTTTGTGTGGCAAAACATCATCACTAGATTTGGCATCCCCTACGCAATCATCTTCGACAATGGGACCCAATTCCAAGACAAGTTCAAGGCCTTCTGCTCACAATATCAGATCCGCAACTATTATGCCTCAGTGGCATATCCTCAATGCAATGGGCAGGCAGAAGTCTCAAACAAAACGATACTAAAAGGTATCAAGAAACGGCTAGAGAAAGCCAAAGGCAAATGGGTAGAAGAGTTACCACTGGTCCTATGGGCATACGGACTACACCTCGCCGATCTACGGGAGTCACCCCGTATTCACTTACATATGGCACCAAGGCCGTCATTCCACTTGAAATTGGTCTCCCAACCATTCGCACCGAACTGATGGAGCAAGGAGGAAACGATCAAGCTTTGGCAATAGAGCTTGATCTCGCCGAAGAGAAACGGGAATGGGCTATGATCAGATTAGTCTCCTATCAATCTATCCTATCTAGATCATACAAAAAGAGAGTCCATCAAAGAAAATTTGAGCTCGGTGACCTGGTCCTCCGCAAAGTCATCGGAAACACGAAAGACCCAGCAGATGGCAAACTCGGAGCCAACTGGGAGGGACCCTACAGAGTTATAGGATGCCTTGGGAAGGGTGCCTACAAACTTCAAGACCTTGACGACAAAGAAGTACAGCGTACTTGGAATGTCTCAAACCTCAAAAAGTTTTATCAGTAGAGTCATCTTTTTTACGCATTCATATTTACAGAACTCTTGTTTGATGAATAAAAGCACCACTTTTCGTTCATTCATTGACAAATATTCAATAAGGCTGCAAACATCATAAGTGTCCTTCACTGCCTCATTGGGGGGCAAGAGTAAGAATTGCCAAACGTACTTAAGAAAAGTATGTGTTTAATACTTGAGAAAAGTTTAAACAATCTGAACAAACTTGAGAAAGGTTTGAGAAAAGTTCAACACTTGAGAAGAGTTTTGAACTCCCGAACATACTACAGAGGAGTATGGGCTACTACTTGAGAAAAGTTTAGTATCCGAACAAACTTGAGAAATGTTTGAGAAAAATTCAACACTTGAGAAGAGTTTTGAACTCTTGGCCATACTACAGAAGAGTATGGGCTAATACTTGAGAAAAGTTTAACATCCGAACAAACTTGAGGAAGGTTTGAGAAAAATTCAACACTTGAGAAAAGTTTTGAACTCCCAACCATACTACAGAGAAGTATGGGCTAATACTTGAGAAAAATTTAGCATCCGAGCATGCTCGAGAAGAGTATGAGTTTAAACTTGAGAAAAGTTTACAAACAGAATATACTTAAGAAGAGCTTAGCATCCAAACATACTTAGGGTATGAGCTTAGAACTTGAGAAAAATTTGAGAACAGATTGATATATGTTTAACACTTGAGAAAAGTTTACTTCACCACCTGAGCAAGATATTTGTAGAATGGTCTTATTTATCACCTGGGTAAAGGGTCGCTCGAGTTCAAAACCAAGTTCCAAACAATGACAAATATAAGCGAAAATCTGAACAATGTATTGATTACCAAGTTTATTACACAAAAAATAGCAGTCAAAGGCCATCCTAGAAGTCTATAGCAACAACAGACAAACAAAAAACTCTAAACTTCGATAGGGGCTAACTCCTCCACATCGGCTGCACAGATGACTCCCGAATCGATTTGCCCTTCTTCTCCGTTAACTGCAACTAAATCCATGATCTCGGCGGCCTCAGTAGCCTCAGCATTATGTTCGAACACTTCGGCATCCAAGTCGGCAGGAAGAGGCACCGTTGTGTACAACGGCGACTCCTTGGGGACACCGCAAGCCTTTAGAGCAGCCTTCCATCCCTGAGCAACAAAATCTGCCTGGATTTCTGGCATCTGATTCTCAATGAAGTCTATCGTGGCATCAGACATGCCCTTCTTGTAGGCTTTGCCTTCCAACCGCTTCAGCTCCTTTTCATGATGGCCCTTCAGATTGGCCATCTGCTCCCCCAGCTCGGCATTCTTCCCTCTCTCTGTGCCCAGCTGATACTGCATGGTTTTGGCCTTCAGTTTAGCCTCACAGGCTACCTTCTTGGCCACGGCCAGGTCATCCTGGGCCTTGGTACACTTCACCCTCCTATCTTTCAGTTCCAGATCGATGGTATTGTATCGGGCCTCAAGATCCTGACAGTGGCTTAGGCACATCATAGTCTTCTGCATAGCCTGCAAACACACAGCGGAACACAATCAGAAATTTATAGAAAAACAAGGATAACATATGGATGAGAATATTTACAAAAGCCTCATGGGCCATCACGGAGCGCATCAGAGTCAGGAGATCAGTGCCCTTGTATGGCTCGATATCTTTGGGCAGCATCATCATGCCAGCAAGGGTCTGGGCTACGTCCAAGTCCCCAGCAGAATCTGCAACAGTCAGGGGATCAGCCCCGTTTACTGACATCGAAAGGGTCCATAGGGCAGTCTTCTGGGCAGTCTTGGCCTTCTTCAGCTTCGACGACTCGGAAGGATAGTCCTAAAAGGCCTTCTTGAGCCTCCGCCTCGGCAAGAGAGGTACATCGGCTTCAGCGGAAGTCTCCTCAGAGATCAGAGTCGGTGGCTTTGTTTTTGAGCTCGGGGGCTCAATCCTCTTCGGGGTAGCAACTGGCTGCTTATTCTTTAGTCGCATTAGCTCGCGAACATTGGGGACATCGGGACTGCGAGCCATCACATCTTGATCGATCTCTTGTTCATCCTCGGTATTCCAAATAAGAGGAGATCGGGAAGGCAATTTCATTGTGCCTGATGAAGTAGATGAGACGGGGATGCCTTCGATGGGAGCAACAGTAACCCGACTCAGCTCCTGCAACTCAAAAATTGGCACGCCTTCTGGAAATTCTCCAAGAAGGTTGGCAGCAACAACAACATCGTCAGGAATGGAGTTTTTGATGTAACCTCTGTAGCTGGCCGCATACTTCAAACGAATTTCGGGAGAACGGGCCCAACTGCGACCAAAACAACCTTTGTATCTGACAACCTTCTTCACGTTGTCAAGCTTCACCAGTCTCTTGATCCTGTTCTTGTTGGCGTTCATGGCTACAAATGAGAAAGACACAAAATCAGCTTAAGGTACAGTCACTGATGAGAAAGCGAACAAAATAAAAAAGGACGAGATCGGGACACTAATGGATAACCCCAAATCGAATCGGAATGTGGAATTTAGGGCGCTCTGGCTCATCCTAACCGACCTCCCAGTTACCAGTAACAACGAGGAAGTCATTGTCATTTCCTCAGTTAGAATCTACCAGATACGCGACAATCCTTTCAATATGCGGTCGGTTCTTCAGATAATAGGCATCAATGCCTTTTCTAACCATATCGTAGTAAAATTGAATCTCCCTAAGCCCCAAGTTCATGTTATTTATCCTATTATGTTCAACTGTACAATGAATAATCTTATAGGTGCTTATGGAGATCTGCATGGGATGCAGCCGATACTAACAAATGACTTCACGAAGAAGGCGATTGAGGGGAAAGCGGGCTCCGCCCTTAGTGATGGCCATCAACAGAATGTGAAAGGTATCGGGGTCGTTCCCATCACGAGGAGTGGTGGGGTCGTTCAGTTCAATAGCAACATCGTGAGGGATGTTGTATCATCGTTGGAATTCCGTCATTCTTTTCGACGTATCTACTAACTGCCTAAAAATCCCCATTCAAAGAAGAGAAGAAGAGACACATGGACAGAAAGAGAAAGAACAACGATGAGGATTCGAAGAACAACTTACAAAGGTCGACGAACGGAAGCCTGTCGGTGACAGAAAGACGATGAACTTATCAGAGACGAAGGGCATGAACAAAGGACAAAAGAAGAATAGAGGACAAATATTTATTTGTTTGAAATAAGATATTCTAGGGGGAACAAACGAAAAATGGTTCAAATTTCAGCGCGCGCGAGAAGCGCGTAATCCCCAGACAAAAAGCCTGCCACGATGTCACGTCATAATTAATGCGACGCTGCAGATTCACAATGACGATTGAGAAGCAATACGCCCGATGAGGGATATATATAGAATGATTGCATTCTATGATAGCTTTACCTGATCCACCAGCTCGGCGGATAGCAGCCCAAGCTAAGGTGCAATTGACGAGGGTAAAAATATAGTTGAAAAAATACATTTATCCCCCTCAGCAAGAGATTCAGTTCGACATCGGATAGAAGGGACACGAGCATACACATGCTAATCACATGGGGGTATAGCTAACTTGAGGAGGGTTATCCGTACTTTAGTCGGGCCGAGAAGGTCAAATATCTAGTCAACAAATCTGATAAAGGTGGTATGACGATTAGCCGACCTGAGAAAGGTGGCCCCACATCGTGCCAACCTAAAAAGGGCGGTTTAAGATACCATCGGCCCGAGAAAGGCGATGCATGACTGTTATTCCGAGATAAGACAGAATCTCGAATAAGTCACAACTCTAACAGATATGGATGAGAAGTCCACGATCAATTTAATTAATACGAGAAGTATTAATTGAATGAAACTCTAATGATTAAAGATAAGTCTATAAATAAAGCTCCATATCAACAAAAAAATGTACTTTCTAACTAATGCATAATTTCGCTTGCTAATATAGAATATTAGCTGGAGTTATTGATCATTCTGTGAGCTTTTGCCTGACTTAATCATCGAAGTGTCTTCCTGCCACAGCGGCAGAGGATTTTTTGACGATTTATTATTTTGCAGATCATAGGTCCACCCATATTGAGAGCTTTGTTTCTGCTGGATATTGAGGGATTAGCTTTCCGTCCTGATTGAGAAAATCTACCCATTTACAATATTTATAAAAATAATTGGATGAGTTAAAGTCCACTATTGCTCTCTTAGGTTGGATGAGACTCAATGGTTGTGCTCATATAAAATAATAATTAAGAAATTTAATTAAGGGACAATTACCAAAGAGTGATTGTGACTCAAAGTAATTTTGTTTTTCATGGTGCTCAGCTTTGAAGTTACGAGTATCATGATAATTACACAAAAGAATTACAGATACATGGTAACCATTGTTGGGTTTACCATTATACCCTTAAGCAATTTGCTTCCTCCTCCTAAAGATTTCACCTTTCGTAACCAATCTCTTATGGTGTTCCCACACAAACACATATAGTCGTCATTAACAGTAAGTTCTTCTGTGAAGAACGTGTACCATCTCTCCCTCTCCCTCTCTGGATATATCTCTCTATTTCTATTCATGGGTTGTGTATCTTATTGTGAAGATGTGGCACAGTGACCCATTTTTATTGGCTCTCAACTGTTAGGGTTTTATCCTAAAAGTCATGATTTTATATAATGGATTAGTATTTGTTTGAATTATTTATTAATCAGTTATTCTTTTTCTTGATGAAAATCTTTATAAGTAATATTTGCATTATATCATATCATATTGTGCATGGGTGCTTCTTATTCTACATAGTAGATATTCTGGTGTATAAAGTTTGGCTTACACATAGAGGATCAGATTATCGGTTCTTATTAAATATAAGTCGTCTGTCATGACTACAAAAAATAGTATAATTTTGACTCACTGTGTTAGTACACTTTGGGTGTATCTAACGTGATCACTTTGAGGTAATTGTATTTATACTGACTATATAAGACAATTAGCACCTCATAGTTATCATGAATGCTTATGATCTTAACCCAAACATAATTAATGAATGTGTACATTTAATGTTGTTGGCTTCAATTCATTATAGAGTGAGGCCTTATAGGCCAATAGTTTCGATGGTTTGGGTCACAATATTAAATGTGTGATAACTGTTAATTATTAATGGAATTTATGTCCCAGTATCGGGATTGATGATATCCTCTAGAGAAACTTTATAAGTTTCAATTATGCCAAACTCTACAGGTGGATATTAATATCCGACATAATGAATAAGTTAAGTGAAAGGTCTCAAGAAATTTTACAGATGTTGATCAAATAAATTACGCTAATTTATTTTAATCAATGGGTATCTATAATCTTAACGTGGAGCTCAAAATATAATTTTGAGATATATAAATGAAATGCAATTATAATTCTGTAGTTGTATGAATTGTAATTTATATAATTCAGAATTAATCCGGGTTGGATTAGGATTTCAAATTATATGGGAAGTCTAGCCCATATTTCTCCTTAGGTTCTCTATCGTTGCCTATATATACACTGTGATGCCTTCTAGGTCAGAACACGCTTGATATGTGATGTCTCATCTCGCATCGAAAGTCTACATGAGTGATCCTAGATATATAAAGAATCATGTAAACTACTACTAACAACTTGGGTCAGCAGTTTACATGGGGCATTACAAATGGTATCAGAGCGACCCATGTGCATGATCAAGTATGGGGTTGAGACTTTATTTGGTCACTAGAGAACAGACTCGGGAGTTAAGCCGTGGCGACTTTAGTATTCAACCTTTGCGAGGGCACAAGGTCTTAAAGATGGGGAGATTGTAATGTCTTGTCTCACATCGAAAGTCTACATGGGTGATCCTGAGTATAAAAAGAATCATGTAAATTAATACTAACAATTTGAGCTTAAGTATTTTGGGCTGCGTGATGGGGCTCTAACAAGTTGTTGGGTCAGTGGTTTATATAGGGCGTTACATGATACTTGAAATATTCATAATATTGAGAGAGATTTTGTGAGGACAAGGAGATCGTGTTTTTTTTTTTCACAATCAATTCGTGATCGAGGTGCGATAGGATTACAATAGAAGATCGTGAGGTCGGTCTCGATCGCATCAAACTGTGAAGGTTGCCGAGATCAAACTAGAAAGATTCGAAGGTATGAACCATAGTTTCGCCTTGTAGGGTTTCATTTTTTTTGTTATATAACCTATGCACTTTCATCACTGGATCTGGAGGATCGATCCTTAACACCAAGTTGTGGCTCACCTCCGAAAGTAAGGGGAAACACTAGTCCCACCCAAAAACCCGATATTGTTATCTTGGTGAGAAGCATTGGGGGCACAAAAAAATGGATGTCTTTTTTCTCTTGCAATACCGGTGTCTAACGGTAGTTTGCAAAGGGTTTAGGCCAAGAACCCACGTTGATGGGTCAAGTCATGCACTTTCTCAACGAATTGGTCCTTGGGTTGTATTGACTTGCACCATAGGACAGATTGACTTGCTCCCTAGAGCTGCATGACTTGTACCATAGTTGTCCAAACCCACATTTATGGTTGCGGTCATGCACTTTTTATAGGAATTGTTTCCCGGAAGTGCATGACTTACACCAAGTAGTCCAAGGTCAAGTCATGCACTTGTTCAAGGAATTGCTCCTTGAAAGTGAATGACTAGCACCCTATGGCAAACTGGACCGACATATGTAGTTTTCCATGTGTGTGGATTTGTTTGTAATTTAGCAAATGATGTTCACTTTCGAGAATAATGATGGGCGTGCTGCGGGTGTTTCAGTTATAAATACTAGCCATCGAAGGCTAATTTGCTTTTGTTACAACTACAGTGAGCGCACGATAGGTGAGAAAAATGATGGTCGTGCTACAGATGGTTCCTCTTTGAATATTCCTCGGTATTTGACATTCCATTCTTGAGGCTACTAGTCATTTCACTTAAAAGAGCATCTTTCTTGTGTCATACATGTGCACGAGATTTTGATTTTGATTTTCATACACATTAATTTCACTCACACACGTGAATTGAGAGTAAAAAAATTGCACTTGTTTCTAAATGTTTCATTTGCATTCAGTGAGAATTGAAGTTGAGACTCGATCGGGGGAGGTACTTAGTTGTTTGCATTTTTAAGACTGGAGCTATATTCTTTATTGCTATTGTTGCACGCACTGAATAGGAATGCTATGATGTGAATCTACTGCCTGATAGCGTTTTGAACTATTCTTGCTTCTTGATAACATTGCAGTAGATGCATCGGCATATCAATATTGCTTTGAGTTGTTGCCTAGGTAGTTTCTACTTTTATGTAGGGAAGTTCATGTGGATGTCATTGCTAGAAACTCTCATGAGACTTCATTCGTCCTACCGGGGGCTATCCGGAAATTTAAAAGACTTGTCACACATGCTAAGTGTGATCGGGTCACTCACAAAATGTGGGATTAGTTAGTTTGTTTTTATTACTTTCTTTCTTAAGAACTAGCAAAGTGTGAGTTGGGGAGTATGATAAACACAAAAATTTTAGCATTTACGCCGCCCAATTCACCGTTATTAGTTTCTTGCATTATATTACCTTGTAATCTATGTGTGTTTTTCATATTTCATGGCCTCGAGAGATGAGTGACGATGATTTTTTTTTTAAAATTACAATTGAAAGTGCGTCCGAACAGGGACCTGGCATAGTGCATCCGAACGGGGTTTAGTTAGCTCTCAAGAATTTTTTCCCAGCCAACTATCCGGAAGGACCTTATTCGTTTATAGATGGACAACATCGGTCAAAAAATCTATTTAAGCATCTTCGGTTCTTTTTTTGGGGACATTTAGCAGATTTCAAAGCAGAAAAATGCGAGAAAGAAACCTACAAAGACCGTAAGGCTAGATGAAGGGAAATAACTCAGGAGACAACTTTCGATGGCCAGCTAAACAATCAATCTAGGAAGGAGATGAAGCATTGATTCAAGTAACGCCGTGTGCATGTAGTTTAATCTTTTATCCAAACCAATTCGTGTGACGAGAACAAATTCATTATTTTTATGAATATTTTCCAAATGCGTTCGATTGATTGAGTATTTGAATGCATATTTTTAAATACCGAGTCACGTGGATGTTCTTCATAATTTGTGATTTAGGTAATTGAGATAGGTTATACTCGGTGATGAATCGTGCTATTGGATGAACTTCTCGACAAATCGTGCCAGTAAGATGATTTTTAGTTCTCGAGAAATCGTGCCATTAAGGCAATTTGTACTCTGAGATAGGCTATGTCTGTCAATAAACTATAATTATTTTCTTGATGATTATCGATAGGGATTACAAACCCTAGCAATAATCCTTGCGATCTAAATATTAAATCAAATTTGTGTACCCATGTTATGCAAATTAAGGTGGATTCAAGAATCCTAGTTCTTCTTTCTCGCTAGTTTTTTCAACTCAGACAATTATGGAAATTCAATTCAACTCTCTGTGTCTTCGTAATTAACTTAAAAGTCAATATAAATTAACGTAACTTAGTTAATTAGTTCCTGAAGAACAATACTTGGTCTTACCTACTATTCTACGAAATATTAATTAATTCTATTTTTTAATAACTATTTTGAGACGTACACGATAGTTATCACCACGATTTCACGGTGCCACAAAGTCTTTGGACACAAAGGGCCATATAGCTACAAGACTAGGGTGCGTGTAGCTATGTACCACGGACGTTTATTCACTTCAAAACCGTGAGATATATAAACCCAGGTGTTTGGTTGATATAGTTTTTGTAAACTCTAGTTTCAAATTTCCCACGAAGTGTTTGACAGTATCCTGTAAGAATTTTGCAGGCTAATTGATTTGGATGTTTTTTCTCGATGAAACAAACTAGTTTGTGTATAGCGAGGTGATAATGCTCCTTTGCGTATAGCTCATCTTTTTTGTCTACTTCATGGGATTTTTTTATGAATGTCTGACAAATTTACAGAGCGCAGTAAATATCTGGATAGTTCGGAGCAACTGTTTACCGCTTGGTGGATTGAATTGGATCCAATGACATTGGGTATTGAGGTGCGATGGTCTGCATTCCTGTGAGTCGAAGCAACATTGGGTAGACTGCTCTGGGGCTGATCCCTCCTGATTGCGCCTTTCATGGTGTTGGAGACCATCCTTCTTTGACCCCAAGCTTCTGATTCTTTCACTGTATCTACAGTGGATCTTTAACCATTTTTCAATAAAAGAATTGATATGATACTTCATAGGTGAAGGTGGCATTATTGGTCTTCGAAGGTTGCTCGGCTTGCACAGTGACTTTTAATTTGGGATACATCTCCAATAGCCAAGTTTATCTTGAAATGCATTTGCTCATGACCTAAACTCTCTTTGATACAGAATTATTTTTCTGGGGTTAAATTGTTCCTATAGACTAATTGGGTTCAAGTTTACTACCATCTCTACCCGCCTAATCGCAGAGGTAACTCTTTTAACACCTGAGGTATTTATTTTGTTTTCTTCAATATATTTTGATGTTCATTGTATTCCTAGTTTTGCGGGTTGTGCAAGACAATAGTTGGTTGTATCACTGTAAACGGCGGATATTGATATTATGTGCCTTTGTTATCGTCCACACTTGTCCCCCTTGTTCCTCATACCCAGATTCAAAAAGAACAAGAACTAAAAATGAACAACTCACCGGCAACATTATTTCAAAAGCAGTAACATAACATTTATCAATATGTAGCCAAATTTCACTGTCATATATGGAATTAGATGCCATGTCTTGGCTCAAGAGAGTGCCTTCACCACTCACCCAGAAGTCGATAGTGCGATAAAAGACGCATCTCCATCATTTAGCTATTTTCAATAACTGAAATAGTCCCTGATCCAATCTGTGTTTTTTTTTCCTTCTCTTCTCTTCTTAGTTTTTTGTCAATGCCTCGATAAAGTGGATCATGTTTCGGAATACTCACAAAGTGGCTGGTTGTTGTTGTGTGATGCAATGTATATTTCCACCACCCAAAGCAATCTCCCTTGCACCTTCGACCCTGACTACCTGAACCAACCACCAAGAAGAGTAAGCTTGTTTAGTAATATGGACCAAAAAGGAATCCAGTGCATGGAAATCACCAGAAATTAATAAGAACCACCTTGACGCAGCTGACATTATCACTTATTATATTTGGTGATAACAACTTTCTTAATGAATCCAGTCGCATTTCTACTAAATTCACACTATTGTGGAGAGATTATCCTTCTGTAGGAGGGTGATTTTTCTAATAGCTAAAAAGTTAATACCTCAACGTTGACAAAATATCGTCAAAGAATCCCCCGTCTCTATGACAAGAAGACACTGATGATTAAGTCAGGACTAAATCCACTAAAAGCTCTCAATATTAATGTATACGATGACGATTTACAACGTACCTTTCAACATGATTGTGTACCATTATTTAGACTTTTAGACTAATCAATCTAACCTCTCTGATTTCTAATTCCTCATTGGAAACGAAGTAGAAGTGCCTTCTAATTGGTCACTAATTAAATAAATCCGATCTAAACTCTCCAGAGACTTTATCTTCTACCGTTAGAGCTTCATTCATCTCAAATTCCTCCTTCTAAGTCGAATTGGTCTTAAACTCCTCATCCCTATTTGATTAGAACCGATCCCGAGATAATCAAAATTTTGTCTTATCTTTAACGCAATTCTGTTAACCGCTTTTCTCAGATCAGCAAACCTGTAAATTGCTTTCTCAGGTCGGCTACACCCATATACAATCTCGGCAACATGCATGTGCAAAAGAGCACCTTATTGTCGAGCTCGATTAAATAATTAAGAAAAACTCAATAAATCTTATTTAAGTTTTACTTCTTCAATTGCGCCCCAACTTTCCTTGTCAAGCTAAGAGAGTAGACAAAACTATCCAAGTCCATCAAACAGATATCTCCTTCTCGGATAAATAGCATACCGTCACTTGGAATCCATACCATTACATTTAACGCGATTGACATCCATTGCAGCCTTTCCCACAACCAACACGCCTCCCACGCATGCTGATTTCAAA
>JABCMJ010004211.1:0-23856 GCA_014822125.1 Arbutus unedo | reverse complement strand
AAAAATATGAAAAATAAGTCAAAATATAATTTGTGCCCTCATAAACTTTTTGTACACAAATTATTTTTGTAAATTTTTATTTTGCCTTAATTTTTTATTGATTATTGATTCGTCTCAATAACAAATTTAAAAAAAAATTATGTCCAAAAACTAAAAAAATATAAAAAAATAAATCAAAACATAGTTTCTTTGAGCTTATTTTTCGTCATTAATAAAGTTTTTTTTTGTTTATTTGTTATGTTTGATAAGTTCTTAAAAAATAAAAAAATATGAATAAATTCCAATTTTGTTCTAATAAATGATTTCTTCAGTTCACAATTATTATGTATTTAATAGAAATAAAATAATTAGAAATGTTATTTGTTTTTTTATTTTAACAAATAACTTTATCTATTTTTGTGTTTTACCAGCTACTTTTATCTGTTTGCTTCATTATCAGATAACATTACCAGATAATGTTATCTGATAATATTATTAGACAGGTTAATGTCATTTGATAACATTATTATATTGTTTTATTTGTGTTTTTGTTCTAAATTATCTGTTAGAACAAAAATACATCTAATAATTTTATCTGATAATATTATTTTTTTCATTTTTATGTTTTTTTATTCTAACAAATAACTTTATCTGATTGTAATATCCATGTCTTTAATAGAAATAAAATAATTATTACAGATAATGTTATGTGTTGGTTTAAAATATTCTTTAATAGATAACTTTAACCATCTTTTTATTTTAACAGATAACTTTATCTGTTTGTAATTTTCATGTCTTTAATAGAAGTAAAAAAATTAGTACATATAATGTTATTTGTTCCAGTTTGATTGCAGTATATAAAATTTGCATTATCTTATAATGTTATCTCTTGCAACATTATTTGATAACATTATCATAGAATGTTATCTGCAAAGGCCATACATAACATTATATGTTATAACTTTATCTGTTAGACATGACAAAATTATCTATTGACTCTTCCAATCGATAACTATGAAATTTAAAAAGAGAAAAATTGTAGGATTTAATCTTTGTGTGTTTGGACAAGATTATTCCGTATAATTATCATAATAATACTTTAAGTCGTCTTATCTTAATTCTTTTCAACTTTGATTAATAGTTTCGTATTTTATAATTACTCTTATCAAGGTGAATGATAAATCTAAAAAAAATTAATGAAAAAATATATACGAACAACTACTAAATGTTAGTTGATAAGCCATAACATATCGATCACATTGAGATTGACATGATAAAAAATTTCAAAATCTTTTAGTACAGGAAAAAAATAAATTTGGAGTGGATAATTTATCAAAGCATTCAAAGTCGACTTATCTTGATTCTTTTCAACATATGATAAAGTTATCTGTTTTAGACTATAGTAATTATTGAATTACTGTCTTGTTATTTTTTTGTTTTTATTTAAATTTTTTATTTTGCATCAATTTTTTGTTAATTGTTAGTTAATCTCAACAAAAAATTTCATGTAATACCCTCGATTTCTCAATATATTAATTAAAATTTTTTAATTCAATTATTTAATCAATTGAAACATAAATCAAGAAAATACATGTTATTGATATTTTAAACAACAGAAAATATGGCAAGTCAAATTTTTAATGTGCGAAAGTTTAAAAGACATAAATACCTTTTTTGGTTTACATTTATTTGGAAAATAACTAAACAAAGCTTCAAAGGGTAGGACAGTTAAACGACGCCAAGATCTTCTCCAGCAACTCACAGCTCTTCGTGCTTGGGCAAATTCTCCAACCGCTCTTCAATATTCGGTATGAAACACTAGGGACAGAGAAATTGCTGCGATGAGTAATTAAACTTAGTAGTGAAAGTCATCGAAAATTGAACCTAAAGAAATACAAATGTGCATCAAAGCATATATAGCACATGTGCTAATAATTGTACGAAAATTAAAACACGTAAGTTTGTTATGTTTCCGTTCCTTTAAAGTTTCTCGGAACACCCTTTTTTTTGGGCATACCATTCTTACCTAACTTATTAGTTGACCTTGACAAGTCTTTACCTATACAAGGAAGAGACCTTTTACTGTATACTCAAGTCAATAATTACCTAACTCTAGCTAGAACTGATTGATATACGTAGCTTCGGTAAGTCGGGTACGAATGAATCCTTATTTGCTTCACCTTTATCGGTTCAAAGACGCACAAAACAAGGCCGCCACTCTCTCAGGGACCGGAGCTATCAACACAGATATTTCCAAAATCACCTCCAACCGAATACATCAATCTCCTAGTTGGGATCCTTAAAATCAATAAACGGGACGATGTCCGTTGGAACTCCAACCCACATAGAACACAACTCGAGACGACGCCCAGAACATTAACACTAGGCTTGACGGCCAAAACAACACTTGGCATGACGACCATCAATATCCATTTTACAACATTTCGTTATTGTTCTTACTTATTCTCTGCACAATTTCACTACTTATAATATTCACCCAATACCCTTTGCTGCCTTGTTACGGTTGACATTCGAACTGTATCCCTAACATAGATTCTAGATTGTCATATAATTCACAGAACACCGCAGGGTTCAATTTACTAAAATCTGATAGCTCGATGGCTACACCAAGTCATTCAAACAACACGACGATCATGTCACTACTTACCATAATCAAGGTTGGCCAATACAACGGTTGTAACCCTAATCGACAACAATGCCTCAGGCAGCACGACGGCTTTACCTGAAATACCGTGATTACTACAACATTTAGAATCACACAACTTTTACTATAGAACCAATATCACATGTCACGCCCTAGATTTTTAATAATAAAAATATTTACATTTTAAATAATAATCTGCCAATTTCGAAAATATACTCTTAAATCATCATTTTTCCGATTCAAAATAGGTTCATAAGATTCCATATATTACAACCCAAAAGGGGCACCCCCGGCCCGATAACCAAAATAACATATTAATGTGTTACAAATATTTTGAATTTGAGTACATGATTCCACCAAAAAGAGAAGTTACTTTACATCTTTCAAAAAAAATAAGTCTAAAGATGATGTATAACTCCTATCGTGCCCATCCTTCAAAACATGCATCCATGCAAGTCTAAATCATGTCTCCGAACCCGTACCTGAAAGAATGAAAAGGTAAGTTATAAAGCCCAGTAGAGATGTCGATACCAATATTATATGAATATGCGATGATTTGGCATGGTTCATGTATAATTCATCAACTTATATTTCTCTTATCCATTCAATTGTCATATACCAACTAGCACATCACCCAATGGTGGCTAGGACCAGCATATCTCCCGTCGGAGGCTAGACTTTATCTAACTAGCACATCTCCCTTCGGAGGCTAGACGTCATATAACTAGCACATCTCCCGTTGGAGGCTAGACAATACATCGTGTCAATGCAAGGCAACTACCACAATATAACAATTTTCATGTCACATTCATCAAACCAAAGCGGTAATGTACATACGCATAATCGTCAAACGGAAGCCCAAAACCATATATTCATCACCTACTTATGACCGAAGATAAGTGCAAACATTACCCTAAGAAGCCAACAATTCAATTATTTAACAAAAATTTTCATTAAGAAAAATGCCCAGAATTACCGGTAATACATGCGCTATTACCAGTAATACAGTGCTATTACCGGTAATACAGACGCTACTACCGGTAATAGAATGCACTGTCAGAAACTGTCCAAATATGTTACACTGTATTACCAGTAATACAACGCATTAACCAAAAACGCGAGTTTCTGCAGATTTTTTAAACTTCCATTTTTCAAGTTCTAAACTAACACCCAACTTCATAGATCACCAAAAATAAGTCATACACACATAATTGGGGTAAACTCTCTCCAAGCAAAATAAACACGATCAACCACCAAATGCTCACCAAAATCAAGGAAAATATGAAGGATCTTGAGGGATTTTGAAATTTTTAGCAAGATTTGAGAGATGGATTTGGAGGAGCTAACACACTCACACTCCCATGGAGCACCAATGGGAAAGAGAAGAGAAGATAGAGAAAAATTCTGGGATTTCTCCAAAAAATTTTGATGTGGGTTTTTTAAAAGCTCAACTACACTTACACTCCTCACTATATTACTTGTCACTCACAAACCCTTATCTCACATACATTACACAGAAACCCCAAATCATTATATATACATAAAGTGTATAAAACCACATTTTAAATCTAATTCCGAGCAATTTATTAAAACAAAATTTCAAGTTCTCACAAGATGGCTGAGACATGTGTAATAAGCTGTGTCCTTAGGTTTTTCTCCAACAAAAGGGTATTTTCGAGTCAAAATATAAGTTTTTTCCTCCAAAAATACTTTACCATTCAACTTCAACCATCTTGCAGAAGCCTAAAAAAACGGGTCTAGGTGATGCATTTCAATACTCGAGGGGGTCAAAATGATTCAATTTGAAGATAAGTGATCTCATTGATAGTTCAACGGGTGTATATAAAATTATGTATGTAACGAAGATATATCGCACTCATTTATGGCGCATGGACCAAAAATCTTACTATTCAAAAAATAATATCGATCCACACGGGGACCTGCTCGGGTCACAAAACTACACAGCATGATTAATTCACTATTTTTAAACATTTTCAAATCCTTTTTTCTTTCTCTCCGTAGATCAGGCTATACAATATGTTTCGAGTCCCGTGGTTGTGCGAGAAAAGTCCTTATTTTTATTTATTTATTAGAACTCATTTTTTTAAAACATTTTTTATTTAAAAATCCATAAACATTATCAAAACTCATTTGTACAAAAAAATTATTAAAAATAAAAAAATGTTTTCTTATTTATTATATATGAAGAAAACATATATAATATTTATTTATTTATTTACCAAAACCCCTATGTTCTTACTAAATCTAAAAAAACAAACAAACTATAATTATACACAATATACATAAACACACATGCATGCATATCTAGTGTATCTACATCTATCTAAAAAAACAAACAAACTATAATTATACACAATATATATAAACACACATGTATGCATATCTAGTGTATCTACATATATAATCGAGAGATCGAGATCGAGAGAGAGAGAGAGAGAGAGAGAGAGAGAGAGCGCACTACTTGTCGGGCAGAGGATCGCCAGAGTTACTACGTGTCGACTAGCGATGGTATGAGGCCGAGATCTTCAGGAGATCAAAGAGAAAAAGAAGAAGAATGACAACGAATGCAATGAATATTTTTTAGATTTATGATTTTTGTGGTGGGACAATGTTACTGCGATGAATATTTTGTAGAATTATGGGAAATATGATAAACTATTTACAGGGATTCAGAAAGGCTGTAGTGCACTTTCGTGTAGTGCACATGTAGTGCAGACAAAACTACATAGTTTTGTATGCTTTCTCTTTAAAACTACATTATTTTATCATATCATATAAATTGTTATCAAAATATATAGGGATTAAAACGATGTAGTTTTAAGAAGAAAACGAGCAAAACGACATAATTTTGCCTGCACTACATGCGCACTACACAAAAGTGCACTACAGCTCCCCTAAATCCCATTTATAGGAGGTGAACTTTATTCATAATTGACTGACATGAATGATAAAGTTTCAACTCTTTTGGATTGAAACACATTCAATAGCTTTTTTGGACTCTTAGCAATGCTGAGATAACACTTGAGTCCCATTTGGCCTAACTTCTTTTTTCTTAATTTTGTTTTGTCTTTGACGAGGGTAAAAATGTAATTGAGAAAATACATTTATCCCACTCAACAAGAGATTTAGTCCGGTACCAGATAGAAGGTACATCAGCGTACACGTGCCGATCACATAAGGGTATGGCCGACTCGAGGAGGTTTATCCATATTTTATTTGGGCCAAGAAAGACAAATACCTATCCAGCCGATCTTAGAAAGATGATTTGGATATCAGCTGACTTGAGAAAGGTGGCCCCACATCTTATTGACCCGAGAAAGACGGTCCGAGATACTATCAACTCGAGAAAGACGATGCGTGACTGTTATTCCAAGATAAGACAAAATCCCGAATAAGTCGGGATATAACTCTAACAGATATTGGATGAGAAGTCCACGGCCAATTTAATTAATACGAGAAGTATTAATTGAATGAAACTCTAATGATACCTAAGAGAATTAGGATTAAAGATAAGTCTATAAAAAAAACTCCAGATCAACAAAAAAGGTACGTTCTAATTAGTGCATAATTTCGCTTGCTAATAGAGAATATTAACTGGAGTTATTGATCATCCTGTGAGCTTTTGCTTGACTTCATTATCAGAGTCTCTTTCTACCACAACGGTAGAGGGCTCTTTGACAATTTATTATTTTGCAGATCACAGGTCCATCCATATTAAGAGCTTTGCTTCTGCTAGATATTGAGGGATTAACTTTCCATCCTGATTGAGAAAATCTACCCATTTATAATTGGTGCTATCGGTGGGAAAGCTAAAAACTCATGGCTGAAACACCCAAAAGAGATCAGGGGAAAGAGCACGAGGGGAGAGGCAGGTCAAGATCTCCCCCTCCAATTCCCCAGAAATCAAGGGGACCTAGGAAAGAAGTTCCTAGGGTCCTATACCCAAAGCTAGTCGAGGGGCAGCTTGGAGGATAGGCACTGCTTCCTACTACTTCGCCACCACTTGCTTTGCCAATGGCTCCCCCCGCCACAGGCCACACTGCCGTTGATTCCGCTAGAGTAGCATCCTAATCCTCCGCGAGAAGCGAAGCGGTCTAGAACTAGGGATAAATCTCAAACACAAACCCGGAATGAGGGAGGAAGAGGATCCCGAACTCCTGAAGAGACTCGCCGAGACAAAGACAACAGTAACATAGATCGAGTCCGAAGGCAAGACTAGGAAATTGAAGAGATGAGGCATTATATACGCCACATGGAAAGAGAGAATCGAGATCCTGCAAGCAGAAAGATTCTGCTTGGCAGTTGGTATCGGGACAAGATGAACATTCCCAGACTGGCCCATCACAACGGGATAGCCGACGCAAACGAGTTCAAAGATTCCGAGGAAGGAAGCAGCAAGTTGGAGCTCTTTCGAACCTGGGCGGATTGCCTCAAGTACAATCGCTCCTCGATATGCGAGATTGGCTGAACCAGTGGGCTGGCACAGCTGTAAACTTTAACCCGGTGGTAGTCGTCCCAGTAATACGCCCACCTGATCAGATTCCCAACATGAGGGCTTGGTTAAATCAACAATTGGGATTAAATCGCCTAGAAGATGATGAAAATCATAAGGAGTTGTAGCAGCAGGCAGTGTCGCCACTGTCAATACAGATCAAAACAGAGGGTTTACCCAGAAAGTTTGTCCCTCCAAAATTCACAATTTATAATGGAAGAACAGATCCAATGACTCACATCAAAGGGTTTGTGAACTTCATGATGATCTATGTAGGCCATGATAGCCTATACTGCAAGGTTTTTTCCTTGAATTTGGGGGAAACAGCCCTAAACTAGTTTCAGGCCCTCCCCCCGAGATCTATCACCAGCTGGTTTCCTCAAGCGATTTGTGGCCAATTGAGCACAAAAGAAGTATGTGAATACGCTCTTGGCTTTAAGGAAAAGATTTGATGAGGACCTCAGGTAATACGCGAGTAGGTACTGGACAACCTACAATGAGATCGGGGACTACTCAAAAGCCTATGCTGTAGAGTCCTTTAGGTTGGGGCTATCATCCCTAGAGCGACTGAGGGAATCCCTGACAATTGATCCTCCCAGCACCATCGCCGAGCTAATGGGAAGGGTGAAAAAGTACACCAAGTTTGAAGACGAGATTCGCCGAGACACGAATCGCCTCACCAGTAAAGTGCATAGGAGCAATACAATTGAACCAGCAGCAAAGAGGCCAAGGACCGAAGTGGCCGAATTGGCGCAAATGGCCAAAGAACGCAAACCGCCTGACCCTCAGGCGTATAGAGCAATTCAGATAGTTTTCAACACTCCAATATTCAAATTAATCTGGCCATTAAAAAATGAACCCGTTTGGAAATGGCCGGTAGCTTCGGCAGGAGAACCCGTGAGGCGTGACCCGAATAGAGATTGGTGTAGTTATCACCGAAATAATGGTCATATCACAGAGAAGTGCAAGGCGTTTAAACGGTTCTTAGGGGAACTAGTTAAAGCCGGGCACCTCCGACGGTTTGTGGCCGATCAGGGGAAACCAAAGGCTCAGCCGGAACCAATGGAGACAGAATCTTCCGAGGAAGAGGCAATGGTAACCGACACCATCCATGTCATACATGTCGCAACACCAATCTAGGATAAGAAGGTGGATTGTCTCCAACGATGCCGTGATGGGCACGCGCATCACGTTCAGCATCTCAGGCAGAAAAGAAAAGAGCCTGAGGTAAAAAAAGATAAGGTGATATCCTTTTTAGAAAAAGATTTAGAGGGGATAACCCACCCTCATAATGATGCGTTGGTAATTATGCTGGCACTCGGCACCATCAACACGGAGAGAATCTTTGTTGACCAGGGCAGCTCAACAGAAATTCTATATTATGATGCTTTTAAGAAACTCAAACTTGATAAGGCAGATCTGCAAAAAGCTGACATCTCACTCATAGGATTCAGCGCCGAAGCAGTCTGGCCTCTGGGATCCATCACTATTCTTGTACGAGTAGGAAGGGTCATTCTGGAAATCGACTTCTTAGTTGTGGATGTGCCATCGGCTTGCAACGCAATCATAGAGAGAACTTGGCTCCATCAGATGGGTGCAATCCCCTCGACATATCATCAGATGTTGAAATTCCCTGGCAAGAAGGGGATCGAATGTGTTCGGGAGAATCAAACGATGGAGAGAAGTTGTTATGTCACTTCCATAAAACACAAACCCAAAGCCAAACACGTGAAATCTATGGAGGTCCCAGACCGGCCGACGATAGAGGACATCGGGCGTAATCCAGTCGTTCGTGTTGTGAAAAAATTCAAGCAAATACCGGCACATGAGACAAACCTCGAGAGGTATTTTCTGATTGGTGAAGAGTTATTTAAGCAAGATGAGAAAATTGTGGTGCAGGTTCTTAAGGAAACATATTGACGTATTCGCTTGGGCACCGCAGGAGATGCCTGGGTGAGCCCGAATATTGTCTGCCATCATTTAAATGTGGATCTTATCCACAAGTCGGTGATGCAAAAATGTAGAAGATCGACAGTTCAACACGCCGACGCGGTAATAGAAGAAGTTGATCGGCTACTAGAGGCCGGAGCCATCAGAGAGGTTTCCTCCTAGAATGGTTGTCAAATACCGTAGTGGTGAAAAAGAAAAACAACGAGTGGAGGGTATGCGTTGACTTCACCAACCTAAATAAAACTTGTCCCAAGGATAGCTTTACGTTGCAAAAAATAGACCAACTCGTGGATGCTACTACAGGATATCGGCGCATGAGCTTTTTGGATGCATACCGAGAATATCATCAGATTGCCATGTACGAGGCAGACCACGAAAAGACATCATTCATAACTCTACAGGATTTATTCTGCTACAAAGTGATGCCGTTCAGGGTAAGGAACGCAAGAGTTACTTACCAAAAGTTAGCCACACTTATGTTTAAGGAACTGCTCAGAAAGAGCGTGGAGGTATATATCGATGATATGGTCGCCAAATCTGAGAAAGCCGAGACCCATATCACCGATCTCTGCAACACTTTCGAAGTACTCAGAAAATTCAAACTCAAGCTGAATGCCTCCAAATGTGCATTCGGGGTCAGCTCTAGGAAATTTTTGGGGCACCTGGTTACGCGAAGGGGTAAAGAAGCCAACCCCAATCAAATCACCGCTTTACAAAACCTCCGGAGTCCTCAGACTATGAAGGAAGTACAGAGGTTAACAGGGATGGTGGCGGCTCTTAACAGGTTTATCGGCCGATCATCCGACCGATGTGCCATTTTTCCAACAACTAAGAAAGCAGTCCAAGTACACCTGAGGAGAAGAATGTGAGACAGCCTTCCAAAAGATTAAGACTTACTTAGCAAATCCACCACTAATCATCACTCCCGAGAAGGGAGATATCCTGACATTATATCTTGTCGTGTCTGAGCACGTGGTGAGTGTAGTACTATTGAAAAGCAAGAATGGCAAACAGACACCCATCTACTATGTGAGCAAGACACTGCTCGATTATGAGATGAGGTACCTCCCCTTAGAGAAACTGATTTTATCCCTTGTAGTAGCCTCAAGAAAATTACAACATTATTTTCTAGCCCACACAATTGATGTACCAACCAAACATCCCCTCAGCACTGTCCTGAGAAGAGCAGAGCTATCAGGTAGCTACCTGGTCTGTGGAACTCGGGGAGTACGATATCAGGTTCCTTCTAAGATTAGCGATAAAGAGTCAAGTCTTAGCCGACTTTGTTGTAGAATTCTCACACGAATAGACAGAAAAGGTGTCGGCAATCACAGAAACAAGCCATCCCGAGCCGGAATCACAGTAAGAACTCCCGAACGATCGACTACCCTACTGGAGGTTATATGTCGATGGATCTTCATCACGAGGATCTAGAGTTGGCATTGTAATCGAGGAGCCGGACGGATGTTACTTTGAACAGTTCATTCGGTTGAACTTCAATGCTTCAAATAATGTCGCCGAATATAAGGCACTAATCCATGGACTAAAATGGGCATATAATCTGGGGGCAATATACGTAGCAGTCTACTGTGATTCTCAGCTTGTCCTTAATCAGCTCAACGGTGAGTATGCCATCCGAGATGAGAAGATGACTGCTTACGTAGGGAGAGCTAGAGCAAAATTATCTAAGTTCAAAAAGGTCAAAATGACCCACATTAGTTCTCGGCAGAACGAGCACACGGATGCCTTAGCATGTTTGGCTTCGGCAATCCCAAGAGATAAGCACCGAACTATATATGTGGATGCCATCAAATATCGGAGTATCGATATTCCAATTGTCGACCTAGCTTTGGGGATCGATCTCGGCCCCAACTGGATGGATCCAATCATCTCTTACCTCACTAGGGGTACAGTTCCCGAAGATAAAAAAGAAGCCCATAAGCTACGAATCAAGGCAATACGTTTTTGGCTCTCGCCCAAGCAAGAACTCTATAGGAAATTTTACACTAATCCCTACCTGAAGTGTGTACAGCCGAACCTAGTACAAAAGTTCCTGTACGAAATTCATGAAGGCACTTGTGGAAGCCATGCTTGGGGCAGGTCCATCACCCACCATGCTATATCTCAGGGATATTGGTGGCCTTACATGCAGAAGGATGCAAAGAAATATGTACAGGCTTACAAGAAGTGTCAAAAGTTCACCCCAATCACCCATCTTCCTACTGCCGACCTAGCACCGCTCACTAGCCCTTGGCCCTTTACTCAATGGGGCCTAGACATCGTAGGCCCACTTCCTAAAGGCATTGGGGAAATGAAGTATCTCATGGTCGGCATTGATTATTTTACAAAATGGACAGAAGCGGAACCCCTAGCCAAAATCACAGAAAAGAATATTGAGCGTTTTGTTTGGCAAAACATCATCACTCGATTTGGCATCCCATACGCAATCGTCTCGGATAATGAAACTCAATTTCAAGAGAAGTTCAAGGCCTTCTACTCACAATATCATATCCGTAATTACTATGCCTCAGTGGCATATCCTCAATGCAATGGCCAAGCAGAAGTCTCAAACAAGACGATACTAGGAGGTATCAAGAAGTTACTGGAGAAAGCCAATGGAAAATGGGTAGAAGAATTACCTCTGGTCCTCTGGGCATATAGGATCACGCCACGCTGATCTACGGGAGTCACCTCGTATTCACTTGTATATGACACCGAGGCTGTCATTCCTCTTGAAATTGGCCTCCCAACTATCCGAACCAAGTTAATGGAGTAAGGGGGATACGATCAAGCTTTAGCAGTAGAGCTTGATCTCGCCGAAGAGAAACAAACGGGCTATGATTAGATTAGTCTCCTATCAGTCTATCCTTTCCAGATCATACAACAAGAGAGTCCGTCAAAGAGAATTTGAACTCGGCGACCTGGTGCTCCGCAAAGTCATGGGTAATACAAAGAATCCAACCGATGAAAAACTTGGGGCTAACTGAGAAGGCCCCTACAGAATCATAGAACGGCTTGGGAAAGACGCCTACAAACTCCAAGATCTTGACGACAAAGAAGTTTTACGTACTTGGAATGTTTCAAACCTCAAAAACTTTTATCAGTAGAATCATCTTTTTCACAAATTTATTATGTTTACCGAATTTCAGTTTGATAAATAAAAGTATCACTTTTCGTTCACTCGTTGGCAAATATTCAGTAAGGTTGTAAATGTCATAGTCTCTTTCACTACCTCACTGGGGGCAAGAGTAACAGCTCCCGAACATACTCGAGAAGAGTATGTGTCTAAAGTTGAGAAAAATATGTGTTTAAACTTGAGAAAAGTTTAAACAATCCGAACAAACTTGAGAAAAGTTTAAACTCCTGAACATACTTGAGAAAAATATGTGTTTAAACTTGAAAAAAGTTTAAACAATCCAAACAAACTTGAGAAAAGTTTGAGATAAGTTCAAACTTGAGAAATGTTTGAACTCCCAAACATACTTGAGAAAAATATGTGTTTAAACTTGAGAAAAATTTAAACAATCCGAACAAACTTGAGAAAAATTTGAGATAAGTTCAAACTTGAGAAATGTTTAAACTCCCGAACATACTTGAGAAAATTATGTGTTTAAACTTGAGAAAATTTTAAATAATCCAAACAAACTTGAGAAAAGTATGAGATAAGTTCAAACTTGAGAAAGGTCTGAATTTCCGAGCATACTTGAGAAAAGTATGTATTTAAACTTGAGAAAAATTTAAATAATCCAAACAAATTTGAGAAAAGTTTGAGATAAAGCTCAACACTTGCGAAGAATTCAACACTCGAGAAAAGCATATATCCAGACAATTGGCTGACTTCAAAGGCGTCATAGCTACTAGATTGCTAAAAATACATAAGGAATAGCATGCAACCCAACCAAAAGACGTATATTCATTAAAATCAAACGTTCATGTGCAGCGAAAGCAAATCTAGTGCATGATCAAAAAACAAATGTCTCTGTAACAAAAAGAAAAAAACATTACTCAGACACTACCAACTAGGCCCTCCGAAGGGTTTTTCTCCCCCTTAACATCGTTGCTGACACCCTCGACCTCTTGATCATCAACGGTCTTGTCAGTGAGTCCGCCATCAGGCACTTTGTCTTCGGCATCAACGTTTCCCTCATCGGCAACTTCAGACGAATGAGGGACCTCTTTGAACAGGGGAGAATCCTTAGGTACATTGCAGATCTTCAAGGCCGCTTTCCATCCAGTAGCAAAGAAGTCTTCTTGTAAGTTAGGGATCTGGTTGCTCAGAAAGTCCTTAGCGGCCTCATCTAGGCCCTGCTTATAAGCCTTGCTCTCTGCATCGGACACCTCCTCAGCATGTTTCAACTTCAAAGCCGTCATCTCGGCGAGCAGATTGGCGATCTTCTTTTTCTCTTCGGTCAGTAGATGGCTGAAGGATTCGTCCCTTTGAGCAATTTCCAAAGCCTTTTTCTTGAAGTCATCGGCCTCATCTTGAGCCTTAGAGAACTTCAGTTTGAAATCACGAACCTCGGCCTCGGCAGAAGTAAGCCGTGCTTCCTGATCCTGGGTATGGCCGAGACATAGCATGGTCTTCTGGATGGCCTGCACAAACAGAACGATCTATAAAATATCAAAATCACGAGATCAAAAAATCTGTAAGTACGAAATACTTACGAAGATGTTATGAGCAATAACGGTCCGCAGTAAGGAAGAGTCCTCAGATCCAGAATAGGGCTCGATGTTCCTTGGTGACATCAGTGCTTCGGCAAGAGTAGGGGCGACACCTAAGTCACCAACAGTATCGACAACTTTGATGGGCGTCACACCATCAATCAGCAAGGCAGGAGCCCATGTGTCGGCCTTCTTTGGCATCTTGGACCTCCTCTTTGCCTTGGACGGATCGAGAGCATGCACTTTCACCAGCCTTCTTTTCTTGGTGTCGGTGGGTACAGCATCAACATCAGCAGGGCTGAGAGAGAGATTCTCAGGAGCACTACCTTCATCGGCCTTCCTGTTGGCCATAGTGACCCCAGAAGGTTTCTTAGGCTTAGTGGGTGTAACTTTCTTCTTGGCTTCGGCATCAGCCTTATTCTTCTGTTTCATCAATTCCCTCAAGTTTAGGATGTTCGGATTCCTCGACATGATCTCACGGTCAATTTCTTCCTCGTCTTTGGTATTCCAAACTATTCGAGATCGGGATTGTGAGTGACCTGTTGATAAGGATGAGGACAAAGAGCTGAGGGCGTTGGCAACGGCAGCAACGGTGACGCGGTGGGGTTCCCTAAGGTATGGCAGCGGAATGCCTTCAGGAACAGAAACCTCAGGGTTATCGGTAACCACCTCGGCTACGTGAGCTTTCTCCTTGATATAATGAAGAGGAACTTTTGGCAGATCTCGGCTTCACTTGCCCTCTACGCCCTTGTAGCCCAACACTTTCTTCAGATCCTCCGGATGACTAGCGAAGATTTTTCGACCTCGGTTCACGTTGACGACTACAAACAAATCAGGAACAAAGACAGAAGTTACAAACCTATGACTGAAAATAGCATGAGAAATGCATCAAAGTAAAAAACAAAGATTGCCGGGATTGCCTAAAGTTGTGAGGTATAAGAATCCGCGTATGCTCGGGTTTATCGGGTGAAAACTCCCAATTGCCAAACACAATCAGGAAATCATCATCGTTCCCCCTATTTGAATTGACGAGATGGGTGATTATTTTCTCATGACCTCTACGCAACTTGAGATACCATTTTCGTCCTTATTATAAGCCATGTCATAGTTATAATTGATATCCCATAAACCTAAGTTTGCTTTGCACAATTCGTTCAGATGAACTATTCCCATTACTATGCGATACGTGTTTATGGAGATCTGCATAGGGTTTAGCCGATACCAGGCCAAAACCCTATGAAGCAAAGGATGGACGGGAAACCTAACTCCACCCTCTGTAATGGCCATTAAAGGGATATGGATTGAGTCCTCATCTCGAATCTTAGGTCTGTTAATATCTACAACTAAGTCATCTGGAATGTTATAGTGACAATGAAAGTTTGCTATGCTTGCCGGAGTGGTGAAGTGCCTATTGAAAAACTCCCATGATTCAGAGAATGAATACAGGAGGAATATGCACGAGAAAGGAAGAAGAAATCAAGAAACGAACCAGACGACTTACAGGGGCACGATGAAGACGAAAGAAACCAAGGACAGTGATGAAGAATAAGAATAATGAGCAAGTAAGAAGGAAAAAGGCAGAAAATTCTTCACCATTGGGATTCAAAATTAATGATCAGAAGGTTCTTCACCCTTGGAAATCAAATTAATTACCGTGGGCACATTGAAATGACACTTTTGGCACACGCGAGCATCGCGTCTCTCGGTAAAAAGCTATCAAAAGGTCACATCGCATTTAATGCGACGGATCATGCTTCGTGCAAGACGGTTACACGTATAAGCCGCATGAGTTCGAGATAGATCACTCATAAGTACGCCCTATATAGCTTCAACTACTCCACCGATTCTGTAAAAAGCAGCCGAAGCTAGGGGGCAATTGAGGAAGGTAAAAATGTAATTGAGAAAATACATTTATCTCCCTCTACAAGAGATTTTGTTCGATACCAGATAGAAGGTACATCAACGTACACGTGCCAATCACATGAAGGTATAGCCGACTCGAGGAGGGTTATCCATATTTTATTCAGGCCGAGAAGGATGAATACCTATCCAGCCAATCTTAGAAAGATGGTTTGGATATCAGCCGACCTGAGAAAGGCGGCCTCACATCTTACCGACCTGAAAAAGGCGGTCCGAGATACCATTTACCCGAGAAAGGCGATGCATGACTGTTATTCCGAGATAAGATAGAATCCCGAATAAGTCGGGATACAATTTTAACAGATATGGATGAGAAGTCCACAACCAATTTAATTAATACGAGAAGTATTAATTGAATGGAACTCTAATGATAGAAGATAACTGTTTGATAGAGAGTTATCTGATTAGTGGCCAATCAGAAGACACTTTACTCCAATCAGAATTCTAAGAGAATTATGATTAAAGATAAATCTATAAATAAAGTTTCAGATCAACAAAAAAGGTACATTCTAACTAGTGCATAATTTCGCTTGCTAATAGAGAATACAAGAGTGATACACATACATCACTTTTACACATAACTTTTGCACATCACTTAAAACTACGTCTTTTTGTGTTGATAAAGACCCAAATGTGTTTTGATCTTTTCTCAATACAAAACGGCGTAGTTTTAAGTGATGTGCAAAAATGATGTGTTTGTAGCATTTTTGTAGAGAATATTATCTGGAGTTATTGATCATCCTGTGAGCTTTTGCTTGACTTAATTATCGGAGTGTCTTCCTGTCACATCGGCAGAGGGCTCTTTGATGATTTATTATTTTGTAAATTACAGGTCCATCTATATTGAAAGCTTTGTTTCTACTATATATTGAGGGATTAGTTTTTTGTCCTAATTGAGAAAATCTACTCATCTACAGTCTCTATTCAATTTTTTTTTACATTTGTTATTTTGGCCTTAATGTTTTGTGAATTATTGGTTAGTCTTGATGAGAGAAATCTAAAATGTATAAATTATGTCTAAAAGCTAAAAAAAATAGCACTAAAGACGATGAACAAGTACAAAACACTCTGTGTTTTTATTATTTTTGAATTTTTGAATTTTTTTTAAATTGGTCTATTATTTATAATTTTTTTGAAAGCTCTTATAGGGATGAACTAATAATTCATAAAAAAATTGATGACAAGTAAAAAATTACAAAACAATTTCACAAAAGAATGAAAAAATAATCCAATAAAAAAATCATGTTAGATGAGGCTTTACTCACTTTCACAAATTTAATACTTACATCTGTAACTAGACAAAAAGTCATTAAACTAGCAGTGCTAAACTTTATTCAATATTTTTTTTTTTGTTAACTGTGATAGGTTTTGAGACGATCTATGCCTCTCACAAGTCTTGGATTTCAAATCATAATAGCAATAGTAGAAGAAAAGGCAATTTCAGAGAATATGACAACAAGTGACTATGACAATTTGACCCTCTTGATTCAATAGAATCCATGAAACATAAAATTAAAAACAAGGATAATCTTCACAATTTTATTATAAAACTAGTGTAGATATTAAATAATTTTGTAGAATATAAAATAAATATTGAACACATAAAATATAAAAAGATAGTTACTTTAAAAACTATAAAAAACAAAATAGATTTTTAGGACCTACATAATTTTATTCAGTGTTTTACCTTATGAACTTTCACCACCTTTCTGTAAACTTTTCTTCTCCCAATTTCTTTCAAAGTACCTTCTTTTCATTGGTTACGTTTACTTATATATAGTAAAAGGGAGGTAGAGTATTTAGTGTTAAAAGGGAGGTAGAGTATTTAGTGTTAGAGACCCTTATCATTTAAGGTGTTCTTTAACACTCACTCATATTTGGTTTTTTCATCTACTAATTCATAACAGATTTCACTTATATTTTTGTTATTTGTCTTTGAATTTTTCACACATGAGAAAAATACTAGTATAAGTAATCTCTATAAAATTTTTATTTCACTTATTTAGTATTTATGGTCATTACAAGTTCTGAAACACTTGTAGTGATAGTAATCTAGAATCACGTAATCCCAAGAATGTTCCCATCAACTCTGAGATTTTTAAAAATTGCATGCCGGTACCTTCAATTTGCAGCTTCGGCCTCGCTTTTGTGTAGTGAAATCAATGGCTGCGTAAAAATAAAGCTCCAAATGTTGAGGCTGAGCTGAACTGTTTTGGGCTAATAATAATATGGGTTTGAGCTGAAATTGAAATGGGCCATAGCTTTTAATTTACATTTATGGTCGTGACAGAACAGGGGCCCAGGACCGGCTTCTGAAGCCAGTGGCCATAAAACCCTCTCCGAGTAGTATTTGTCTCTTAAACCCTAGCACCTAGAAGCTTCTTCAACCATCCACTACTACACTTTCCCCAACTGCTCAGACGAAAAGGAGAGAGAGAACCATCGTTGAGACATCTGAAGGAAATGGCTAAGCGTCTGATCCCAACCCTCAACAGGGTTTTGGTTGAGAAGATAACCCCTCCCACCAAGACCACTGCCGGTATTCTCCTCCCCGAGAAGTCTTCCAAGGTTATCTTTCTCTCTATATTTATCCATATATGTATATGTGATTTGCATGGACAGGTACTGAACCAGGATTGTGAGAAAGGGTATCACTTATTTGTAGATAAATGGGTACAAAAGACGAGGAATGAAGAATAAGGAAGGCTTTTTTGTTTCTCACTAATTTACTCCCCATGTTAATGAGATTTGGTGGAAATTACAATCCTCTTTTCTCTCCTTTTCTCTCCTTTTCTCTCCTTTTTCTCACATTTTTATGGTCCTAGTGGTGTCCAGGGTCTCAAAACTAGTCGAGATTTTTCAGTAGGATTGTTTCCAGAGATCGATTTCATTTGTTTCAGTTTTTGGCGAATCACTATTAATAACTAGAACATTAACTTGAGAGGTAAATGATACATAGAGGGTTTGACATTTGATTTTGGGTTTTTAACGGTGGAATGTGATTCAGCTGAACTCTGGTAAAGTGGTAGCGGTGGGACCAGGACTGCGCGACAAGTCTGGGAATCCTATCCCGGTGGCTGTCAAGGAAGGCGATTCTGTTCTCTTGCCTGATTATGGTGGCACTCAAGTTAAGCTCGATAACAAAGAGTATGCACCATCCCTTGCTCTCCTCTCCATTTCTACTCACATTTTATATCCAGCCGTTTGAATTTTTATTTTCATATTGGGCCATGTTTCGTTGTTCAATCTAATGATGAGAAGAAAGGATTCGTTTTGGGATTTGGAGAGAAACAAAGTGGACCAATTAAAATTTATCATTTTCCACTCCCTTTGGATTGTGGGAAGGGCGATAGAAGAGAAGACAAGCTTAGGTTTGGGATTCTGAGAGAAACAAAATGGACCAACCAAAATATATTATTTCTCTTTGTTTTCCCTCTTTTATGTCATTTAAAGAAGTTAATCATTCTCATTTCTTTTCTTTTCTTCTCTTATCATTACTTACCATCGAAAGAGGCTGTTATTGGTAAAGGGATTACTAATACTTCAGCCGGGCTATGTTTAGTAAATGGAGTTAATAGTCTGCATTGGATTTTCCAAAGAAAGGCAACCGTGTACGTGTGGAGGTGGGCTAAGAAGCCTGGCCATGGATATGGATAGGTAAACAGGTGACACGACAATTGTACAATAAATTGGGTCATGACCAAACTTCGGTCAATACTTATTTTAAATTTGTATTAATAAGAATGTTGTATGTATCACAAACACTCAACCATTAAAACCGGCAAGTACAAACTTAGCACAAAATGAAAACTACATTGCCTCTACATAATTAAGAGATCATTCATAAAAAGGACACATCATAAGGCACAAGCGACAAGTTTGGCATACTTTTAACTGTTGAACTAAGAATTTTGTATTACGAAATGACATCCTGTTGTGTTCCCATAGGTGCCTCACTAAAAACGCGTGCCCCTGGCCTGTCCACCATTTGTTCGTGGCCTGTCCGCTACATATGTTTATTATAAATAGTTAGACACGTCGATTGGCTTACCCTGCACATATCTCCTTCTATTCTTGGCTCGTTGGTATTCCAGCAGTGTATCCCTGTCATCTCCCCGACATGTCCCCTACTTGAATAGATTATAATTGTTAGACATGTCACTTGATGTGCCCTATACGTTCTTGGTCTGTTGCTGGCGTGTCGGTATCCCAACAGACTCGGCTATGGCGACATTTAGTTGTATTCATGGTTTATAGGTGGTGGGCTACATTGGACGGACTTGGGTGCATGTATGGGATGTGGATGTATATTTAGGTGTTGGGCATCTAAAACTTAAAATAGAGGACTTGTAGATATGGATGTATATTCTTATATGGAACTGCGTTAGAAAGTGGTCCTATAATTTTTTTGATACTCGTTGATGGATTAAAACTATCAGACTTCAAACTAGCAAAAAAGATGACCTATATAGGCCATATAGCACACAACCCACTTTATATTACATGCCATTAAGATTTGCTCAAGCAATTATTGTGGCTTGTGGCCCGAACACTCGCATCACTATAAACGAGGGTTTAAAAAATGATACTAATGACAGCTTAATATATTTGAAGCTTGTTGTAGCTGCATATTGAAAAAGGAAAGGTGACTTTTCTTCTTCTTCTTCTTATTGTTGTTGTTGTTACTTCTTCTATTATTATTATTCTTAGAAGGATCTGTTTTTTTAGAAGCAGCTGGTACAGATTCTGCACTCATTATATTCTTAGAGGGATCTGTTTGTTCTTAGAAGGATCCGGTACGAAAATTTCGCACTCACACTCTTGTAGTGTGGTGTTAACACGGATGCTGCCCCCAAAATGGACGATCCATGGGAATAATAGGAAATGTGAACAATCTTTGCAAACCAACATAATACCCCATATTAGGGTTGTGCAGATCCCATGGGGTATGTGGGTCTATAGGGAGGGTAAGTGGCATTTACTCCAATATAGTCCAATTACCCCACCTTGTTCATGGAGAAATGGACAGATTATATAATCATACTCCAATATAGTCCAATCCCTCCAAATGCCCCCAATTTATTTTCTTAGGAAACATGTCAAAAGTTATTGTGAACCCACTTCTTTTGTGGTATGAGTGGGTAAATGTATTTGTTATTCTTTCGTTTTGCATTTTACTGCTGGAATATGAATCCATACCTATCTGGTATTACAAGGGGAATGGTTGTTTTCATTTATTTTCTTTGAAATGTGTGGTGGGTGTCTCTACAGGTACCATTTGTACAGGGATGAGGACATTTTGGGCACTCTGCATGATTGATTGCTCTGTGAGATTTATCTTTCGGAGGGTTTTAGTTTTGAGTTTTCGAGAAGTTAAGCACTCTGTAACAGATTTAGATGGATTGGAACTGTGCTAAATGAGAAATTTTTATCCCCAATATCTCTTCTTGGGCTGATTTGTTGCATGTCTGCTAATTTTTATGTTTATGTTCTTGCTTTAGTACTTGTCAGAATTCAAATTAAAGAACATTAGAAAGAAAAAAAAGAGTGACCCAATGATGTAATGAAAGATGTCAGGGTGTTTCTAGTAGTGGCCTGTATACACGGCCATTCTTTGGGAGTACTTTCTATTCAGTAGAGGCTGGACTGAGATGTTCTAATTTTACAGATATCTGGAATAATGTTTAAAATGGTCATTCTTTTGTCTTTTCAAATACAACAAATTTTTTGGTGCGGTTTTGATCGTTGGAGGCTGCAAGTTGTTATTTCTGGAAAGTTGGATAATGTGGCACTTTGGAGGGACAATGGTGGCCTCCCGAGTTGTGATTGAGAAGATGTCTACTACTTGCCTAGAATTTGTTGATGTCAAGGTGGACAGTAAGCCCCAGAAGGAGTCTCATTGTTATAAGCCACAGTTTTGAAGCTCTTTACCATGTACTATTATGACCAATGTTGATGGGGCTACTGATAGGAACCGAAGTATTGTGGGTATAGGTTTGATTGCTGGAGATGGCAGGTGGAGTGTTGTTGGGGCCACAACTTATTCACTTGATAGAAGCTATGGTTTTTCAAATGGCTTTGATGTCAGATCTTTGGATTGGAACTTCAGTTCTATCATTATAGGAGTGGATGTTTTGTCAGATTGTCCAAACTCTCCACCTAAGATGGAAAGACATTTGATGATTGTGATAACATTATTCTTTGTTTGACAATTTGTGTCATTCTAGTCCTCTTGTTTCTTTTCTCATGTTAAAGGTGATTGTAGCAGGGGTAGCTCACTCGTGTGCTATAAAAGGAGAGCTGGAGAGAGTGGTTTTCTCAATGGTTTTGCGACCTAGTCCTAATTTTGTTTTTGGACTTCTGCCCTGAACGGTTGTTTCCTCAATAATAACATCTCTTTTATTCGTTAAAAGTAAAACATCAATTTTATCCTTATGATATTGATTTTGCTGCACCGAAACTTTCTTTGGGATCACCTCTGGGAGAAGAAGGTTAGATACATCTACCTTGTCTACCCGAGAAAATGCGCAAGAGAAACTGCTCCATCAACAACATATGCGCGTCATTTTCAATTATCTGCAGGCTTAGACACCGACACTCGACGCTACGATTATCTTATCTAACTGTATGCAACGTGAATCTGCTGATTACCTCATTGTATGCCGCGTGAATATTCTGTCTCAATTAATTTGAGTAGAAAAATTCCTGACTAGAAAAATTCTTGCGGAAACGATTCCTAATGGGATTGGGAAATGTAAAGAAATTTCGACACTAAAAATCTGAAGTATCAAAACTTTGGGTCTGGGAGAGTACCCAAGTCATAATGTAAATAAACCAACAGACCCAATTCAAGAGAGGGAGAGAGAATGTCACTAACATATACAAGGCCGGTCACGGGTTTTCGAGACTCCTAAGTGAATTTTTAAAATGAGTCTTACACTATTTCAGAAAATAAAACAAATTAATTAGTTTGAAATAAAAATTACGAGAATTACGAAAATTACTTAATAGTTAAACAAAAAAATACAAAGTTATTAGAAGAAAACAAGGGTACCGTTTAAATGAGTTTTTAGATTTAGATATAAATTTGGTTAATATATTTTGGGCCTTTTTTTGGTTATTTTTTTGATGCCCTGGGACAAAATTCTAAAATACGAGTTTGACTTGATGAATTTGATTTTTTTTTTTCATTTATACCTAGTATAAGACCAAACATTATTGATGATATCAAAATTTGGACGGTGATCCGAGATCTTCATGAGGATGTTTGCAAAACAAATTCAAGAACATGGAGTGTTCTTGGCCATGGATTTTCTAACAATCAATTTAGTTGGAATACGTTATATCAAAGAATGAGAGTGCGAATACTTTTTAGGTAATAAACTTTTATAGTGTATGTGGTGGAAAAATTGGTTTCTTGGGTGGGGGATATCCACTCCCATATTGTCTCCATCAACCCATTATTTGTGAATTTTTTTTTATTTGATGCATATATATATATATATATATATATATATACCCATCCGAAGCCCCCATTTTGAGGCTGACATTTCCAAATTTGCTAGGCAAAGAAAATCAAGTAAATTTGCTCTGCCGCTAGTGTGTTTGACCTTTTGCTATTGAATTTGAGACACAATATTTTAGAGACAGGTGATCAAGTAATGAGTAAGTTGTTCTCATTAGTGTTAAGGTGCACATTGAAGGCGAAGAGAATCAATCGACTTTAAATTTGTCAAGTTCTTTGGTACCTGGCATGTTGCATAGGAATATCATTTGCATGAACTTAGTATGAATTTATATATACAAATCTTACAAGTTTGCTATGTCTTAAACACGTATTCATATATCAAAAGGAATCACAATATGGTAGTCTAGCTTTCTAAAAGGACATGTTATCAACGTACGTATTTTAATCCATGGACAATAGCTGAGGACAATGTGAAACATAATCCTTAATTTCCATAATAAATAGACCATTTACATATCAAAACTAGAATATGATCATCCATATAGTTATACATTAAGTTGAACGGTGTTCCAGAACTATGTATGGAGCAACCCCTATTTTAATCAATAGTTGGCATGATGTCATCCAATACTACTTCAATGTGAGACACCCCTTTATGTCAAACCTCCACTACTAGAAAAATAGATAAAGACCACGCTT
>JABCMJ010004206.1:0-61621 GCA_014822125.1 Arbutus unedo | reverse complement strand
AAAATTTAATGCAAAAATAATGCAAGACCAAACAAATACGAGTCGGTTTAATGAGTGGTGGAGTTAATGAAGAATTAAATAATTTAAGCTAAATTAGGTGAATTATTGTTCAACCAATAATTCAATAACTTAAAAATAACTAGAAGCGACGTTGGAATTCACTCAGTTTGGAGTCGACTATTTTTACCAACTTAATTGCCAAACATGAAATAAAACTCAAAGAGTCGCAAGGTTGCTTGACACGGCCGTGAGAGAAAAAGGAAGGTGCTATTCGAACCCTACCTAAATGACGTGTGTGTGTATATATATATATATCACTTGTCAATGTAATGACCTAAACTACTTAGGTCATTAAACCAGCACCTTATTAGAGGAAAACCTCTCTACCTAAACATTTTCAAACACGCCAATTACAATATTTATTATATATATATAGTAGCGGATTATGGTGCCCTCGAACGAATAATTAGCAGATTAATTAACATTTAATCGTCATCAAAGCATGAATCCCGGCCTTTTGTATTGGAAAAGGCAAGCCAAAAAGCACCATTACACCACACCTTTCTCTAAGTATTGTTTTAGGGCTCCATCTTATGCAATCTCCTCTCTCTCTCTCTCTCTCTCTCTCTCTCTCTCTCAAGTTTTTTGTCGTTATAGACGTTACCATAACGTGTGGTTTTTCTCAATTAAGAGAGGGTTGAGAGATCGAGATGACCATACGTCATTCTAAAATCCTACAAAATTCAATTATTAAATAGGTTAATTAAGTTTTACATCGTAAAATAATTTTTAAATAGTTATCGTGAATTAGAGTACTGTATAGGGATGGACTTGCATAAAGTAAAAAAATTATACTTCCATCTCTATATAGTTCTAATAATTATGTAAGTGATATTTACAATACTTTACATATATAATGTCATTTTTTTATATAACTTGAAAAAAAGAAGTATTCTTTCTATGTAGATTGTGCAAAAAAATTATATAGCATTTAAATAAAAATTTACTGATAAATAATACTTTATGTGTTTATAATTAAAAAGACATCTTAATTTTTTTATTAACGAACAACCCTTTCTTATATATATTTTTTAAATAGGAAAAGTCATCTTGGGTTATTTTAAATTAATAAAGAATTTTTTTATGTAATTTTAATGAAAATTTTGACCCCGATGTCCAAGATTTGTAAGTCCTTCCTTAATTGTCAGTCCATAAACGATTTTACTCTTATTTTAACTGGGACTCCCATTAATTGAAGGTGTGATTTGTCCCTTGAATATCACATATTAGCTGATGCGCACATAAATTGACCCGATTACTTGAGTTGAAATTAATGATAAATAACATGATTGTTGAAGATGCATGCATATCTTTTTATTAATTTCATTAACGGGAGTAATCTGTTTAATTAAAATAATTCAACCTCCAACCATAATAAATGAAAAGCAATAAAAGCATAGGCTAAAGTTATTATTAAAAAATAAAAATGTGAAAAAGCAAAAAAAATGTGAAAGCAACTGCTGGAAAAGAAAAAAGGCAGCCGACTTGTTTTTTGGATTTTTCTTTTATAATATTTTTTATTTGAAGCGATTATCTTCCCAATTAAATAGTTAATCCTCATGATAAATGAGAATTTAATGAAGCAAAAGGTGAAGTCGTGTTTGGAACAATTGTGAAAAGGCTTATGCATGGAAAGTGCTCTCTCAGGGGCCGAAGTGAAAGGTTTCCTTTTTCTTTGAAACAATTGGAACTAACTTATCTATATGACGTGTCATGTTGTCAGTGGAAATACTTTTGTCATCCTAAGATAAAGATGTATATATAGTATAGTGTTCCATTATTTTCTTTTTCTTATCGTACTAATCAAGGGGAGAAAGGAGAGGATTAGACAAACTACAGATACGACTCTAGTGTACAGATTCGAACATTATCTGATGCATGTGAAGTTAATATTATTTTTGAAGACCCTATGTGCTGCTAGGAGCAAATTGGGTTAAGGCACATGGTGATGGGGTCATGTGACCTTTCTGAATTTTTTTTTTTTTTTGTATACGTATATTTTTTGGATGGGATGGGTGGGTGCTCGGGTTTTAAATAAAACACCTCTTGTGTGTTGTGTGCACACACATCGTTAACAAAATTTTATTTTAAAATTTTGAGTTCGCGTTTAATCTTAAAATATTTTTTTAAGTCAACGGTGAATTTTTAAAAAAAAAATCGAAAATAATCTAGAAACTACGACCGAAAGGGATTTTAATGAGCGGTGTCGGTCACTTTTTTTGATGCGGCGGTAGTGGGCATATTTTTTGCTATTCTTTTTACTTTTGTCACCGCCGCATTAAAAAAAGTGACCAACATCGCTCATTTGAATTTTTTCAATCGTGTTCTCTGAATTTTATTTTCAAAAAAATTCTAAAAAATTATCGTTAGTAAACAAAAAATATTTCGAAAGATGAAAACCCATCGAGATCAATTGTAAAAACTTTTAGAGGAGAATGTTCTATTTTTTGTGCTTATGTGTCTAAGTTTTTGAAATATTTAATGTTAGAATTTTTTTGTTTGATAATGAATGTTTAAACTAAATTTTCTCTCATTATATTACAGCGTAACTTGTGAGAATTTTTTAAAAGTTTATTCTAAACAAAGTGACTCTCCTATATGAAATTTATGTATCCGCTACTGCGCACAACAAACAATTCTAAAAAATATGTGTCTGATTCTATGCATGAAAGTCTACCGAAAGATATATATTATATTGTTAATTATCTCATTATTATTCCATAGTCCAATGTGATTACTAATTAATTTTAACATCGTATTCCCTCGCGAGTATATAGCTTGACCAATCAAATTGAATCCTACAAACTTATAAACATCATGTACTTGTACTATAACTTTAATTAAACTTGTTACGCTCGGTTCAGAGTTGACCCTGAGAAAAAATTCAGGAAGTCACCACTTCGAGCTTTTAAAAAAAATTCACAAATAAGGGCCCTAAATATTTGAGTCTTTAGTATATTATGAGAAAAAATTTTAATTTCAAATTTGTCTTTATATAAAAAAAGTAAGAATATGATAATCATATGATATGACATTTTATATATACGACATCTCTCGTTGTTAACATGCACTTTACTATTATTTAATTAAGTAATTGTAAGATGCGTTGTGTAGATATCAAATATCCCGATTTTTACTTATTTTCTTATTATGTTATAATATATGATCAACATAAAAAATAAAAATAAAAACTCAGAAATAGAATGAATAAATAAATAAACGCACTAAAATAATATACAAGGATTAAAATATGTGAATTTGAAGGGCCAAAAGAAAAGAGGAAAAAAAAACTCACGAGCAGTGTCATGACAAACTATTGCCAAACTGGAACCGTGGTCCTAATCACCGTTATTTAACTCTTGAAACGAAGTCAAAGTTGACAATGAAGAGCCACTATTCATTTGTCATGACTCATTGCGTCACAGCCGGTTGTTATTATCGGATCCTCAAGCCAACTAAACTAATGACCCTTGTGTGCGGTACATGCCACACGAGTGATTTTCAACCGCTCCTCACCTCTGCCACGGCGGCGTAAAATACTGGCCACACGGCTTCTCCAATCTCCACATCTTCAATTTACCATTATGCCATTACTTTACGAGGAGTGCTATAATAACGAAAAAAATTTCAAATTTTTTTTAAATTTAAAATTAAAAGCCATTATTCACTTGAATTTGTAGAGTTACCTAGACTTTTCCTCATTTTATTTGAACCAAATTATTTTATTTCTGCCCTATTTTCTCATTGCACACAAGAATTTTGTCCACATGTACTCTTCACGCACACATTAATCCAAAAATACCCTCGTCTCCTACAAAATTGCAACCCTAGTTTCTTCTAAACCCAGTCATGGTCCATCACCCTATTAGCCTCGTTCACTAGACCAACCAGTTCACCAAAATAAGCACTTGATCTCCTACAAATTTAGGAAAGTTGTAGTACAATTTTCTGTAATGCGTCAAAACAACATAGATTTGCTTATTCTATCTTCAAAACTACACCATTTGGATCTCATGTATTTGATAATAATTCACATGATAAATTAAAATAATATAGTTTCGAGGACAAAATAAATTACAAATTACGTCGTTTTACCCGTACTGTATGTGAATTACAAAAAATTACACTATAATTCTCCCAAATTCATCTCCCACTACGACTCCAACCGTCATGTCTCCTTGTCCAACCAGATACAATTCATGAAAAACCTATTTTGAGCTGTTACATGGGTCATAGTTCGAATTTGCATATTATTGATATGTCAAGCTATTGTACAATATTAATTCAACTTCTCCCTCAAAGAATACTTAATATTTTTTTCTTGGGACTAGCGTTTGACCAGAGTAAATTTAAATAAATTTCCTTATTTAAATTTGACCTGACTTAATTATTAAATTATTATTTTATTTAAACTTGTATAAAAATAATTGAAATTATTGAGAGTCAATAATTATTATTTGCATATACCAATGCGTATACACATTCAAATTTCGATATTCTTTTGCATCCCAAAGCACGATGCCCTTAGGCACACGACACTAAGTACTCTAAGCTAACCTTAATCTTGAAGCCATGGATGACTTAAATGATATTATAAAATTACAATAATATTTTAATTATTTATGTTTCAACTAGTCCATAATATAATTCAAATATAAGAAATTTGTCTCGCGTAATGTTATGCATGAATTTTAAGAATATTTTGTTTTAAAATACATGTCTAATTATAAAATTATGCTAGACACTCAATAAACGTAATGGTCGCTGATATTAAAGAAATCTATCAATAGCTTACAAACAAATTTAGTTTCTCATGTTCTTAAAATCAATTAAAAATGTTTCATGATAAATTTTTAACTCGTGATTTCAAATTTTTTATTTTGAAATATCAATTATTGTTTCTTCCATATTATCTACCATTATTGTTCTTGGACATTTGATTTATAGTTAAAAACATTTCATAGTTGGATATGCATTTTAAATTTCTGGAGACACGGTAATTTCAAATATAAAAGTCAAATACTGCATGTACATAGCCACTTTAACTCATTCGTGGTATCAAAATATTAGTTTAAAAGTCCCAATGTATGTCCATATATTTTTTATTTATAAACAGTACATGACGGGTTCAGTAATAATTGAATATAACTTAAAAAAATGATATATGTGCATCACGTGTCGCTTTCAGAATACTCTTCAAGAAAAATAAATTAGCCAAATAAGGATATGCTAATAAATGTTAAAACAATGAAGAGAAAAGTACTGGGATTCTCAACACGATTTACATATTTAATGCACTTTTTATATATGCTAATAAATGTTAAAAATTTATTATTTTGGATTTTTATTTTTATTTCTTCCAGATAAACTAGCTAAATAAGGATATGAATTTAAATTTTTTCTAATTAGGATTCCCTTTTCTGGATATGAATTTATTCGAAAAATAAATTTTGGTTTATAGTGATTCCTTTCAAACTAGCCAAATAAGGATATGAATTAATTCGAAAAACAAATTTTCTGGATTCCTTGTTCTTGCATTTTGGTGTATAGTGGATTTTCATATTTCAACTATATGTTTTTCCTTATTAAAAAACAAATCAATAAAAAAGTGGAAATTTCTAAAAAGAAGACATTTTTAAAATGTCTAAATTACCCTCTCTCCGTCCACACCCACCCTGGGCCACTCTTCTCCATCGGTTCAACGACCGTCAAAAGGGAAAGCCCGCAGACAAAAAAAAATTAATTAATTTAAAAAAAAAAAAAGAAACACGATTTAGGCGGAAAACAAACTATATAAACCGACTCCCTCTCTCTAACGAAACAAACGCAATCATAGTACTTCAAACACACAAATCTCTCTCTCTCTCTCTCTAAAACTCATGGAATCTCCAGTTCGTAGTAACGTGATCATCGTCGGGGCTGGTATTTCAGGCAAGAGAGATACTCAAAAAACGCACGGTTCATATACGTAATTTGAAACATATATGCTTATACATGTTTAATGTTCGATGTGTATGTATAGGTATATCGGCGGCGAAGGTGTTGGCGGAGAATGGCGTCGATGATATTCTGATACTGGAGGCGTCGGACCGGATCGGCGGGAGGATACGAAAGGAGGAATTCGGAGGCGTATCGGTGGAACTCGGTGCGGGTTGGATAGCCGGAGTCGGTGGCAAAGAGTCCAACCCGGTTTGGGAACTCGCCAGGAATTCGGGGCTCCGGACGTGCTTTTCGGACTATAGCAATGCTCGATACAATATTTACGATCGAAGGTTCGTAACTGTTAGCATCGTACTTATCCCGGTTAACTTGCGCGGGAGATTTTATTGTTGAAATTTTCTACGGGAGCAATTTAGCACAACCGTTTTTGGATTTCCTAGATTACGCTTGGTGCATGATGGTGTTTCTGCTATCTAAATTCTCGATTTTTTGGTGAAATCAGTGGGAAGATTTTTCCGAGTGGAATCGCGGCCGACTCGTACAAAAAAGCGGTGGACTCGGCCATAGCGAAACTGAGCAAGGAAGAGGCCCACCATGACGCGGATTTGCTCAAACTTTCCGAACCTCCATCGTAAATCTCTCTCTCTCTCTCTCTCTCTGATTGGGTTTGTAACAAAACTATGATGACCCTATTTGTGGGTCACAGACTCACATTATGACTACATCACACCGTACTCAACTATGGAGCATAAATATAGTCACCATATCCGTTGAATTTTGTACCCAATTAGCTTTTTAAGTTCGTTATTTAACGATTTCTATACCCTTTCTGGTTGTTAACAGGACACCCAAGACACCAATAGAGCTAGCAATTGACTTCATCCTTCACGACTTCGAAATGGCAGGTGGGTCTGCGCTCTTTGATATTGCCTTTTTGCGCGAATTGTTTGGGAACTAAAGGTATTCTGCTTTCCACGTGAATAAGATGGTGTTAAGTGGAGGCTTCAAAATTTGTTATGCTACTCTTAGAAGTGCTATGAGATTGCGAACAGATAATTGATCACCTGCATTATTGAGAATTATTTCATTTAATCGTTTAAATAATGAACTGTCAAATTGTGGATTGGGTTTGATTTACAGAGGTTGAACCGATATCAACGTATGTGGATTTCGGGGAACGAGAGTTTTTAGTTGCTGATGAAAGAGGTTACGAGCATTTACTGTTCAAGATGGCCGAAACTTTCCTTTTGACTTCAGAGGGTAAAATCATGGATAATCGTCTAAAACTCAACAAGGTACCAAATTGTTTTTGGTGGATTTTGTATTGATATATCTTTTTGTTTTATTGCTTGTGTAGGGCCATTTGTCTGTAAATGTTTTTCTTTATGAATTATGAGCCAATCATCAGACGAAAACGCAGGGACATGTAGTCATGTAGATCAGTTCCAAAAGAGAAAAAGGAACAAAACTCTGTTTTTGTATGCATGCAGTGCACCCCCTCTGCCTTTCTATTTGTTGTTATTTGCTGAGATTGATAGAGCCACCTTTAGGTGTTTCTCCAGATAACGACGTTTACTGAAAGCTGTTCTCCTTTTGTATTCTATCCTGTTTGTCGTATTATATTAGACATTAGATGACCATATATAGATGTATACATATTGGCAGCTGTATGTGATTATTATCTTTCCGGGTTTTACTTTTTAAACTCTTCTACCAAGGGAATCTTATAAATGTTGGAGCATGATGTTAGTTGCCCAAGAAATTTCCTGGTTTCTTTTCTTTCTAAGGGGTATGGACGGTCCTTCTCCTAAGTTTCTGGCCTTATTTTTGGGCACATAATATGGACTATTTGTGTCTCTTTAAGATTTCAAGTTGTAAAGTTCTAATGTGTTATTAACTCTTATGGATCAATCCAAATAAGACTTTGTCTTGATTTAGTTAGGCCTCCTACTAGTAGACGGTAGAACTAATCGTCTCAAGATTAGTCAAAATATATGTAAACTGATCCGAATATACTGAGTTATCATAAAAATATATTAGTCTAGCTGCCCACGTGTGTATGCTAGATACAATAGTCAAGTTGGTATCTTCTGGAGGAAAAGCCAAGTCCCTACCCACTGAGCTAGCCTTGGTGTTTATTGATAAAGATTCTTGGTATTGACTATTAATCTCTATGACCACCAAATGCTTGTTTATTGTACTTCCTGGGCATATAGAAAAAGTGAGAAATGTGCCTACCATAATTTTGTTAGTTTGGTGAAGATTGACCATATTGAAGAGAATTGTTAACCTGAACTTGAGTAAGCGATGAAGGAAGCGGAAGGGAAGGACTAGCTGAACGCTTTGATTTAGCATTTTTGTGTGCTTTATTGTGGGTAGAAAGATTGTGCTACCATCTTGAAGAAGAACTAGACCAAAACGTAACCAAGTAAAAAGGAACTAAATGATATGTTGGTATATTAAAGCCCAGGTTAAGTTCTGATGACAGATTCATTTACAACTCGGGTTACCATTTTACTTGTGGGTCTTGACCATCTCTGCATATGTATGCATATTTTAAATGGGTACACTGCATTGACTAGGAACAGGGGACTTTTTCAACCTGCCCAATGTTTTCAATAATAATAATAATAATAATAATGTCATGAACTGCTAAGATCTTTCGACCCTAGTGTGTAGGTCCCAAGCTCCACTACTATCTTGCGCAGTGTGCATATGATCTATGGTTTTCTTTCCAAGAGCTAGAATTGACCCAAGACGAGATTTTGAGGCAGGATAGGACGTCATATTAACTCAAAATAGGAACATGAAGTAAAGGGTCTTGTCATTTTCCTTGTTTAATGGAGTAAATATTGAGTCCTCTTGAAGCAACTCTAATTGGTGTCTCACGGCCGTAAACTTTATGACCTTAGTCATAAATATTTTGTGAATATCAGGGCTTTGAAACACTACGTGAGAGTGTTTCAGAACAGCCACTAATTTTTTTTCTTTAATGGAATTGGTTGTTTGGTTTTCCAAATATCTTTTAGTTATATCTTATTGGTATGGAACTATTTGTCAACGCTTTTACTATTGTTCATAATTGAAGTCATTTTTATTATTGTTCATGATTGAAGGCACTGACATAAGTATAATATGTATCTCAATATTAGCACAGATTCCTCTTTTACTATCATCCACCTCTATAATTTTGAATTCGGATATGAAGGTTTTCACACGGATTTTCTTGGTTTGACTGCTCAGAATTGTACAACTCTTCTTAGCTGGTGGTTGACTTGTCTTTTGCTTCTTTATTTTTTTTAATGTAATTTATGTATAGATGTATGCATCCTACTACTGTAGATCAATGTCTAGCTGCTTCCTTGTTATGATTTCTGAAAATAAATGCCACGGGTACAATAGTTTGTATATCATCAGAGCACTTCATAGCTACCAACGTATGGGGTGCTACTCACTAAATCATGTGGATATACCTAGCAACGAGTCGGATTAGATGCTATTCAGTATAATATTGAAATACGGTTATTATAGAATTTTTCTTTCATAAGATAAAATCGGATAACTGATCTTTAGACAAATGGAGTAACGATCACGAGAGAGGTAGTCTTTATGAAGTACAACCTATCTCACCTACTTTGGTTGCATTAGCTGGAGTCTATCTTAGCCCAATCGATCCTTGTTTGTGCCCTCTTACATCACAAAGCATCACGTGCACATTACGAAATAATGTTCATAATTTTTTTTTTGTATTTACATAGCTTTGCTTTTGCCAAGCTAATTTGTAGGCTAGGCTTACAGTGAAACCGGTTGTTATACTGTGAAATTTAATTGTGCATTTATGATATGGTTTCATGTAATTGGGGCAGGTTGTTCGGGAATTACAGCACTCGAGAAACAGCATTACTTTGACAACGGAGGATGGTTGCGTTTACGAAGCCAATTACGTGATTTTGTCCGTTAGCATTGGTGTCCTCCAAAGCCACCTCATCTCCTTCAGACCACCCTTGCCCGTACGTATCCTCCTCATTCCTTTACCTCTATGCAACTGTAAAAAGTGTAAACTGTGTATCAACAATTATCCACTGTGGAAACCACCACAGTTGCCTCGCTTTTGATGGTTTCATTGATGTGACCCGTTATACTGATCATGGGGTCAAGGCTAAGATCTGGGTCACAATCGGTAGGGCCAACAAAGTTGTACAATTGCAGGTTACTTGTTTGCTTTCCGAACTTAATTAAGTAATTCAATACAACTACTACGTTGAAGAAGATACGTATCTAATTGAGCACGAGATTTTCGTCCCTTAAAAGTTTGTACATCTGGTCCTAGACTCCTAATACATTCACGGAATCAGAGTTGAAATACTATATGTCGGGATTCAAGTGCCTCATCAGTCATCACGTTGGTTGTTTGGGGTGCATCGGGACAGAGGGGTAAGAATGAAGTATCCTTGGCCCGGTTGGATTTCCAAGATCGAAGAGTTCAGTGGTCCTAGGAATTGAAACTGACCCAATATTATAAGAAGAATAAGTCTACTAACACATCAAGTTGTATATCATGCCTACATGATATATCATTTTAAATATAAAATGTAAAAGCGAGTATCATAAATTTTGATATGTATTCAAATTAGTGAATGACACGCATGCGTATGCATGATATATAACTTGATGTACAACGTAATGTGTTAGTAACATTGCTTATATTATAAATATGGTTTCACTTGTTTATGACACAAGAATTAGATGGTGGAGCTGTTTTTTATTTGCATGTACCCCGGTTTTCATAATCCCCAGAATTATAAACCAGTGGCTCATCAATGAATTGGCCTGTTTTTGTGAGGTGGACTTGACACCTAGTAGGGCCAAGAGCCCAAGACCGCAATATATGGTGGCAATTATATGGGTATCTGTTGACAGCTGGTTTCTTAAATTTTTGTGAAAGCTTTTATGATGTTCTGAGTTATGAATGCAGGTTGGGTTTTTGGGAACCCAAGATTGCCAAAATCCATTAGGAACCCCTAGAAAAGAAAAGAGAAAAGAGACAAAAAAAAAGAGAAGAGAAGTTTATTATAGTTTAAATAAATATTTGCTAGGCACAGTCAAGTTGAGGAAATTGATGACAGAAAATAATGGTGGTCAAGTTCAATTACTAATAAAGAAATCTGTGAGAATTTAGTGGATGCTGAAGAATCATTCCGGAAGAACTTGGTTAAGTGCATCTTTACTGTAATGTTATTTGTGAAAAACTGGGCGTTTGCGAAAATATGAGGGCCGTTGCAGTGGACTTGGGATACGAAATAATGGGGTGATTATGGCCATCAATGCCAACTCATGTCAAAATTAATTTTTTTGGTTGGATTGGTTAATAATGCTGCGGATTAGTATACATCAATCATATCATCCCCCAATGGTCCAGCTTTTGTCCCTAGAAATTCTTTGCTGAACCACATGCGTGACATATTTCAATAATATGTTTAGGCAGTATTAAAATTGCTAAGTACCTCTGAATTATATGACAAGTTTGTTTGTTTGTTTGTTTGTGGTCCCTTTGCTTATTATATGGTTGTTTAATATATAAGACTTAACTAATGAAGAAATTATGAAACAGAGGTGGAAAACTGAGGCCATCGAGAAATGTGATGTGATGGTGTACACGAAGATCTTCCTAAAGTTTCCATATAAGTTCTGGCCGTGTGGGCCTGAAAAAGAGTTCTTTATTTATGCCCATGAGCGGAGGGGCTATTACACCTTCTGGCAGGTTCGTTTAATTTATTAACAATTAGTCTAATTGCATTCTAAGAGTCATGTTATCTTGTTTGTTTTATATCCGTATTTTCTTTTTTGTTATTGTACTTTTTTTTCATGGGTATATTAGAGGAAAGTTACTGGTTCTGGTTGCAATATGAGCAAAAACTTTTTGTTTTATAAGCTGGCTTTCAATTATTTCAATATTTGTCACCTCTGCACATTATTTAATGTGGATTAATCAGGATACTGGTGTAGTTTGTCATTAAGAAGAGTAATTGGAGAGATATTACCTTCTTGATATTTGAGCTCCGGAAGCAGTAGCAGCTCTTTTGGTGTGATCAAATTGTTCTCTGATCTTATCATTTTAACAATGGATAAATATATCAGTTTTTCTTTTTATCTAGTTATGCATACCACTTTTTTTTTCTTTCCCAAATGGTCTTTATATTTTAGTTGCACCTACCCTTTTGTGTATTAATCTTTACTGTTTTCAATACTGTGAAATTGGGTATTAACAACCTTGTTACTGGATAATCTTGAGGGGAAAATGCTATATGTAGTCTCCATGAAAGACGATTGATATGTTCATTTGAATGACTACCCATTTGTCATTTTCATTAATTACCCTGTGTGCAACACTTACTTGTTCAATCCAACTTCTCCTAGAGATATCGTAATTGTGAGTGGGTCATGATTTTGCTTGTGCAAATTAACAATGGTTGTCTGCTAAATTTTTAATTTTGAATGATTCCTCCTCATTCATCTACGCCACGTGTCTCTCACTTTCTTAGAGCTGGCAATTTAGTTTCCCCATTGAAAGCTAAGTCTCTTATGCCACTAGAATCTGTTTTTGAAATCATAGTCTCTCAATTATTTGATTGGCTTTTCCTATGGTGATATATTCTTCTCCACACGCCGGCGCCAGTGATACACTTGGTGTCCTTATCATCTTCAATTTTATTTAACCGATATCACACGTTGTCGCCAGTGTAGGCTCTAGGCATCCTTATCATCTTCGATTGTGTTTAACTGGATAAAGATTTTGAAATTTAGAATACTGTAAATTGACTGTTATTGATTTGGAACTCGTTATGTTAAGCATGCTTGCTGATTGGATGATATGTTCAATACTGGTATTGCTATTCAGCAAACTGATCTAAGTTTGCTGTTGATCTGTTTCTATATCACCATTCGTCAGCACATGGAGAATGCTTACCCGGGCTCCAATATTCTTGTTGTAACGTTGACAAACGGCGAATCTAAACGAGTTGAAGCTCAATCAGACCAAGAAACACTAAAAGAAGCCATGGACGTTCTAAGAAACATGTTTGGGCCTGACATACCTGATGCCACTGATATTCTTGTGCCTCGCTGGTGGAACAATCGATTCCAGTGTGGCAGCTATAGCAATTACCCCATCTACTTCAATCATCAACTTGTTGATAACATTAAGGTGTGAATTATTTGACCTAAATTCATACTTGTCGATTATATTGTTCGTGCCACCTTGGCTTATTGCTCTATATGTGGAAATGACTGCCCACAATTGAAAATACCCAAGACACGGAACTACTTTCGATGATAAAAATACTAAATGCTTCTTTGATGGTTCACTTCTTTGTCATTGCATTGTCTTTCTATTTACAAATTACGGACCACTTAAGTCCATAGAATTGGGACTTAACAAAGTATTAGGATGATAAGAACTCACTCATATGGGTATGTGCATTTTGCAACTTTGCTCTCAACATTTCACCTCAATCAAGTCATGTCATTCTACTACACTTGCTGCGAATTAGAAATTTTTTGACATATAGACATAGTTCTTGGACTGAACGATTATGAGAAACGAATAAACGATGTCAAACTCAAGTAGGAATCAACAGTTTTGGGATATTCTTTCTGATGTTCTTTGTTTTATTTGGTCAGTCGCCAGTGGGGAGGATATTTTTCAGTGGAGAGCACACAAGCGAGAGATTTAACGGCTATGTGCATGGGGGATACCTTGCTGGTAAGTGAATTGAGGCTGTTGTCAGTGATCTTATTACATCATGGACGATCTCTATCGACTATATGAATTCTATTTTTCGCTTCTTATTCGTCTTCGTATGAACAACTTGGAGCAGGTATAGACACTGGCAAAGCATTATTGGAAGAATTGAGGAAAGAAGGGAGAAAAAATGACTCGCAAACGTTTCTACTAGAGCCCTTATTAGCATTAACGGGTTCCTTAACCTTGACTCAATCGGAGGCAGTATCAGGTCTCCACAAATGGGAGATTCCTAGACAATTTTTCCTTAGCAGTAACAAGCTAGGCCTCCCGGAGGCCATCTTATGACTAAAGGATTCCCTTGATCAACCCAACCTTGACTATGAAACAGATAAGTCCAGCAAGAATGATTGCCCGAAGGGCATGGATTGCAATTCAATGCAATGCAATCCAACCAAGCTGTTGATGTGATTCTCAGAGTAGAAAAAAAGAAAGGAGATACCAGTGGAGAACCTGGGTGACCCCCACCTTTTTTGAGGCACATGGCTCCAAAAAAAATTGCAGATTACATGGAGGCTCCGGGGATAAAAAATTTTGAAGCGAATTGTTTGGGAAATCAGAAAGGTTGTTTAGATCGCTTAGCTAAAGCGCTTGCAGCCAGACGACGCCGGAAATAAGGTTTTGAAACTGGACTGAAAATTGCGAGGGAAAGCATACTTAGATAACCAATTGTACTGTTGACTTATTCATAAATGAAAGAAACTTTCTCTGAAGATCTAAAGACACTTTACTTCCATTTCAGATCTAAAGGACATTGTAGTCTTTGAATTGCTTTTGTTGTGGATGATTATCACATCACCTGAAGATATTGATGCATTTGAATCAACTACATCATCGAGTAGATGTCTTTGTGATAGTGCCATCATAAGATCATAACCATGACAATTTTACCATTAATCGCATGGAATTTGTGATGCAGAAAACTCAACGGGTATGATCTTAGTGCAAATAGTGGTGTGTGTAATAGAATAATATGTTGGAGAAAATCTATTCTCGAGGTTGGTTGTCGGCGATGAAGTCTACTGCAAAAATACTAAAACAATGACACTTTGAGGTACGTTACTGAGTTATTTTTCTAAAGATGATATTTTGCCCCACCAGATGATGTACACCGAGTTATAGCAACTTTGCCTTCAAGATACAACAAAGTAAAACTTGTGTTCTTTCTGTCTACGTTTGCACAAATGGAGACAGATAAAATATCTGCGTTGTGAATTTTTTTTTGGTATCCAAATGACTAGAATCTTAGTCAAATTATAGGCCAAATGACACCTATTGATATGAGCATGCATCCATTCACTATTTAGTTGTTAGATTTAATTCGAACAGTCCAGATTACTTGAACCACTGAAACAGTGTGCTATTTCACACAAATTCGATCAGACACGATCTTAGCCATTATAACGTACCTATTCGGTCACACCTCATTGTTTGTCATCTCACATGCTACACGGACGCCACACGACATCCACATTAGCTAAACACTACCATACGCGCGGGTGTGCAAGTCTAGTTGCAATGCATTCCTCGAATTTGGTTCGCACTAGAGTCCCTTAAGGCTAGTTACTCAAATTCTTTAGATGTGCTATCATATATGTTAGTCTCAAATTACTATTTGTGATATTTGGCAATTTCATAGTCAAAACACACTAAATTTTAATTTGTAATTCATTTTATTTTCTTCCGAGTATAATGTCTATTTAGGGTATGAAAGAAATTATAATTCAGTTTGTATTTTATTAGGCATTCTTTTGGCAACTCCATTGTTTAGAAGTTGCCTAGTTGAATTAGAAGTCACTGCCTAGTCAATTTGGGATGTTTTCTAAGCTCGTAGATTCTAAGATTGAGCCAAACATCACCAAATCTGGACTTGGAAGATAGCAGAAATATGAAAGAAATCGATTGAGCGATTTGAAGTCGCTCCAGTGACTTGAGATAATTGAAAAGTTGCTCCAGCGTCCAAGCCAAGATTATAAAATCGTCAGTTAGGGTTTCTAGACGTTTATGCAGTGTGCGACTAGTTTTAGGGAGGCAGAAACATAGAGCAGCAATCAGTCCTGACATTCATTTGATCATGCCCATTGACGTTTCATTCATATTAAGATGTTTCTTGTGATACTATCATCATAGTCAAAGGTTTTATTCAACATCAATTCTTATCTATGTTTTTTTCGCAAGACTTGTGGATTCAAGGTAGAGACGGTCAATCACTCAGTGTGGTGAATGAGGATTCAGCAATCCATTCATTCCCGTGATTTTCACTCTTTTAAAAAAATTTCACGTATATCTGTATCTCTTGTGATTGTTCATTTTTTGTGCTTGCTTAATTTCTGTATATTCAATAGGTTGCCCAAGTTTAGTTTTTTTCAATATATATGCCACTCAATTTTTTCTCAGCTTTTTAATGTGGGACTAAACCCCAATATCAATGGCAAGCATTCTATGAACAAGAAAGTTTTTCAAAAATGATAGAATTTCTCAATTACTACAAAAAATGTTTTATTCAAAGATTAAGTTATTACTAACAAAGAAAAAATTCCAAACAAAAAAGGAAATTAATTTGTAAGCATTTTTTTATTATTATAAATAGAGCAAATAGAATTTTATTGGTCGAATTCGGAACTTTACGATGGATTTTAATTTTATTTATACTATAAACAGATCAAGATAAAAAATATATTGAACAGATCCTTAAACTTATTTAAGACCCGCGAGGAGCCGTATAATGTGAAACTCTCATGTATAGTTCTGTAATAGCAATGATATCAGTAATTTTATCACCTACAGTAGTTAGCTAACAGTTCAAGTACAGTTGATATAGTTGAAGCACAATCAAAATAAGATTTTTGGGGATAGAATTTGTGGCATCAACTAATAGAGTTTATCATTTTTCTAATTTCTACCTTAGCCGAGTGGGAAATATTACTTTTTAATTTCCCAGAAGCAAAAGAAGAATTAGCAGTAGGTTATCAAATTGAATTTCAGGTATCAAATTTGGTTTATAACTTTACATTATTTCGTATTTCAATCTACTAATGCCTCAACATTTTATTACTTGGACGGCTGGAATCTTCCTATTCCATACATATATTAGTTCTTGAGCCTTTTGAAATAAATAAAACAAGAAGGGTCTTTGGAACAATAATCACAACAAGATGGCCTTTACTAATGTTGAGACCGAACCAACTATTAAAACTTGGATGAAAATTTCTTTTACCTATTTCTCTAGAAAATTTATTATTAACAACTTCTTTTGCTATAAAGAAATACTATATTTTATATATATTTACGATTTATCTCGAACATCACATCAAACAAGAGAAAGAAAAAAATTCATGGATATTTATAATATGTTCCCTATGATAATTGAGTTCATGAATTATGATCAACAAACAGTACAAATTGCAAATTACATTGATCAAAATTTCATGATTACTTTATTACTTATCAATCGTTTTCCTATAACTATTCAATATCCTTATGAAAAATTAATCACATTCAAACGATTCCCAGATTCCCATTGTCAATAGTTTATGTCAAGAATGCACGACGGCTATTGGTCCATAGAACTAAATATCATTTCTGCACAACTACAACTGTTGGAGACCTAAATGATAGAAATTCAAGCATGATAACTTATATGTAGATTTATATCTCCATGAATTTGGAATTTTTGCTTGTACTAGTTAGGCATGGATAAAAAAAAATTATTCAACTTGTGAAAACTATGGTGGGTCAAATTGTGGACTAACCCATTACTAAGAAGATAAATCAAATAGTTGGGTTGTGTTGGCAACGTGGTCCGTCGCTATAATTATATTGCCGAACAGGCCGAGATACTACAAATGTGAGACTGGAGCCTTGATGCATGGGCTGCCTTCATGCCCAGTTGACCGACCCGCTACTCGTCAAGCGGTTAGAATTTTCTGAAATTGGAAGGACACTCGAATAGGAAAGCTCAAGGTTTTGGGAATGTTCATGTTTAGGAAACTCTTATACTACACGGAAATAGTCAGATTTGGCAATGCACAAATCAGAAAAGCATCATGTATTATTCACTTACCATGCTAAAATACTTGATGACTTATAAATATGAGAAGGTAAAGCAAGATCATGTACGCAATCAATTACAAGTGCAATTACTATTGTGTTTTGGTCCCACACGTTTTGACTTGCGTATCAGAGTGCCCTCGGTTGGAAACAACCGCTACAGGAGCAACTTAAATCAAGGAGATGAATAGGATCAAATAGGAGAATATTCGCAACCCCCACAATTAGCGACTCTGCTAGGAAAAATGATAGTCTCTCTTTTCTGATAAATACAATGGCAGAATCTCTATTGATGGTGGAAGTTAGAACGACGAGGATCAATGGTGTGCTCCAGCAAGACCCTCCGATCAAAGAAAAAAAATGCATGTGTAGATGATGGCGTTTTAGCGTATCCATCGCCTTCAAAGGCGCCTCCTAGCTCAGAACCAACATACAGAAAATCAGACCTCGGCTATCAACCGAACGAAAGAGGTAGGGAGATCAAGAGGTGGACAGTAGCCCAATGCTCAGTCCAGTACTTGACCGAACCAACATACAGAAAATCAAGCCTCGCCAGGCAAAAGAGGTAGGGAAATCAAAAGGTGGACAGCAACCCAACACTCTGTCAAGTAGTTGACCGAACTGACATACAAAAAATCAGGCCTCGGTGAACAAAAGAGGTAGGGAGATCAAGAGGTGGATAGCAGCCAAACGCTCAGTCCATTAGTTGACCGAATCGACAAAAGATCAAGAGGTGGACAACAATCCAATGCTCGGTCCAGTAGTTGACCGAATTGACAAAAGATCAACAGAAAATTTGAAGGCTGGGTAAAAAAAACAGAGAGAAAAAATAAATAGAATCAGAAAAAGACCGAGTACTGACTTGCGGCGCAATCATGATTATAAATTATCGAATCATGTAACAAGTCAGCACAGGGGCTTACAAATTAGAAGACATGGGGAGAAAGCCCATACATCGGGTATAGAATGTCACAAATCTTAGAAGACTTCATTCAAGTTATGTAGTGTGAACTTAATTTCGTGCAACATTTGTTTTTAACTCTCATGTTGGTGTAATGGTCGACCAGTGTTTCATCCAAGGGACATCTCAGCAAAGGTTGGGGTTCCAAAAATGGGAGCCCCAAACTGATCTCTCAAACAACGGAGATGAAGCTCGCGAAAGGTTGGGATCCCAAATATGAAACCCCTAAACCGATCTCTCAAACGACCAAGATGAAGCTCGCAAAAGGATGGGGTCCCGAAGATGGAAGCCCCAGACCGATCTCTCGAACGATCAAGATGAAGCTCGCGAAAGGTTGGGGTCCCAAAGATGGAAGCCCCAGACCGATCTCTCGAACGACCAAGATGAAGCTTGTGAAAGGTTAGGGTCCCGAAGATGGAAGCCCCAGACCGATCTCTCGAACAACCAAGATGAGATTCGCTAAAGATTGGGGTCTCGAAGATGAAAGCCCTAGACCGATCTCTCGAACGACCGAGATGAAGCTCGAGAAAGGTTGGGGTCCCGAAGATGGAAGCCCTAGACTGATCTCTCAAACGATCAAGATAAAGCTCGCGAAAGGTTAAGGTCCCGAAGATGGAAGGCCCAAACCGATCTCTCGAACGACCAAGATAAAATTGGCGAAAGGTTGGGGTCCCGAAGACGAAAGTCCCAGATCGATCTCTTGAACGACAGAGATGAAACTCGCGAAAGGTTCGGGTCCCGAAGATAGAAGCCCCAGGCCGATCTCTCGAACGACCGAGATACAGCTCGCTAAAGGTGGGTTCCCATTGTTTGGGAGCCTCAGACCTGGTATAACCGAAGCGAACGTCGGCGGGATTGCCGACTAAGAAAAATCACATTCGAAGGCATGCTCGGTAAAGGATAGTATTTCATTATTTGGGAATCACAAATCCCACGAAGTAGATGTTCGGTGGAATTGCTGAAAAGACAATCACACCTGAGGATAAACTCAATGAAGAATAAGATCCACTTGTTCACGAATCACTAATCTAATGATTAATTGAACTGTGCGTTCGATGGAATGCGCTGAACATTCTTTGGTGGTGTAAATATAGAAGAACGTTGAAACGCGACTCGATGGAGCATACAAAATCAAAAACCAACACGTGCAAGCATGTTGAAGTTTTATTAGTTTGGCCACTCGTGTCAACCAACTGCTAGCCGAGCAGACGCTTGGTTGAGGGGCTATTGTCGTGGGCCGAATTGCGGTCTGACCCGTCACCGAGAAGATAAACTAAATAGATGGGCTATATCAGCAATGTGGATCGTCACCACTAACGTGGATCCTCACCATTATATTGCCGAACGGGTCGAGAGACTACTAATGTGAAACTGGGGGCTCGGCGCATGGGCCGCCTCCATGCCTAGTTGACCGAACCACCACTCTGTCAAGCGGTTAGAATCTTCTGAAATTGGAAGGGCACTCGAATAGGAAAGCTCAAGGTTTTGGGAATGTCTCTGTTTAGGAAACCCTTATGCTACAAGGAAATAGCCATATTTGGAAATGCACAAATTGAATAAGCATCCCGTGTTATTCACTTACCGTGCGAAGACACTCGATGGCTTATAAATATGGAAAGGCAAAGCAAGATCATGTACGCAATCAACTACAAGTGCATTTACTATTGTGCTTTGGTCCCATACGTTTTGACTTGAGCATCGGAGTGTCCTTGATTGAAAATAACCGAGTAACACTAATTAGTTGTTCTAGGAGCAACTTAGATCGAGGAGACGAATCGGATCAGATAGGAGAATATTTGCAACCCCCATAAAAACCTTGAACTACACTTCTGGGATCAACTCATTTGATTTGGAGATTAGGCACTTGGGATTGAACTAAAGACGTTTAATCCCGTATTTTTTTCCCATTTAGTTCTCATATATTATAATCCCGATAGGGGAAGTATTATATTATCTCATGAGGAGACTGTTAATCCAGGACCAAAAATGCAAAAATTATTGACTGGTTAATTTCAAAATTACCACTAAAATAAACGACCCTAGAGCACATTGACCTCTCTCTCTCTCTCTCTCTCTCTCTCTCTCTCTCTCTCCCTCCACACCAGACCATTTGAGGCGATTTCAAGAATTCACTTCGCGATTCTACTCCAAAATCAAACAAGGTGACTTCGAACAACAATTTTATACTATTTTTTTTTTGTTTGCATTTTGTGATTTTTGGATCACAAGCTTTGTTTCCACGGTGCAAGTTAACCTAACATTTTTCTCTCTTTTTGCCTGATTTCTTCGAAGATCTTGTTTGCCCGAGTTCTTCAAGGATCAAGGTGAGAAACTTTCTTTTAATTTCAAGTTCTTTGAAGTTAAAAAATTTGCTTCTATTTTGACTTGCATGTGGGTTTTGTTTAGAAATTAAAAAAAAAAAAAAAAAAGGTTTTCGACCTCAATGTAACATTTGTGACTGTTATGTGTAACTTGTATTCAACGAATGTATTTGGCTAAATAACGTGCAACGTTTTTTTTCCGCATAGTTTAAGTATGAGATATCTCGATATTAATCTCTCGCAAATCAAACATGAAATCGTGTAAGATTTACAACTAAATTAGTAGCAAGACAAATAATCCAATACTATTAATCCCAAAATTCTTAATCCTTTCTGTTTTAGTGTCCGAATCAAATGAGGCCACAATGTATCGGGTTTGGCTTGACTTTCTTATTTGATTATTTTTCGTCCTTATGCGAATTTTTTTTGCAATTTTTTATTTTTCGTCAACTTTTTGTAGATTATTAGTTCGTCTCGACGTGAGGTTTCAGAAAAGTTATAAATATTGGGCCAAATTTGAAAAAAAAATCAAAAAAGACAAAATAATCCAAAAATAAGATTTTTTGTATTTATTCGCTGTTTTTAGTGAATTTTTTTTTAGCTTTTGGACATAATTTTCTACTTTTTAGATTCGTCTTATCAAGACTAAATAATAATCCACAAAAATTTGAAGCAAAAACAACAAATGCAAAAAAAATTTGAATAAAGACAACTTGTTTATTCATAAGCAAGTTAGGCCAAATTGAGTGTATGATCCGTGTTGTATGCCAAAACAACATCATTTTGACGTATAAAATACTAATTGAAAATTATTTAATCAACGTCTAACTATTCGGCCAATATTTTACTCATCAAAATGACATCGTTTTGATGCACAATATGTCCTGCTATGTGTAATGCACAGTAAAATCCCTAGTCCGTTGACGGATACTTTACTATTATTCTATATTCAAATTTCAGAGTTGCATTACCTGCATAATCTTTTTGTAGCTAAACCAAAGTTATTTGTTCGATTCTCTTAAATTTCTTAACCCACGGACCAAGAAACAGATGTAAATTAATCGTATCCTAATCATTGAATCTTGGGTGAATTACACTGACCTCCCCTAAGGTTTACAAAAAATACAATGTCCCTCTCTAAGATTTTTAAAATTATTCTGACCTCCCTATTTTTTAAACTATTTTGTAATTATCTCCCTTAATGTTAAAATTAATCAAATATCATTAGTTATGCTATTAAAACTTCATATTCAAAAATTTTTCTGATAAAATAAATTATAATATAATTTTTAATGCGTTTGAAATAATCTATAAAAGCTTAAAATTTTGCTCAAGCAAAATACAATGTGGATAATTAAAGTAAAAGAAGAGGGAGAGAGAGAGAGAGAGAGAGAGAGCAGAAGTCGGGGGAATAATTCTACCACCCCTATTTCAATAGCAACATTTCTTTTATTTTCTTTTTTGTCTGTTTTATGATATTAATTTCGTAATTGCATATAAAATGGGCGAAAAAAGCAGGGTTTATAAAAAAAGGATATTTTCAAAATTCCTCTTCCAGAAACGAACCAATAAAACAAAATTGTAATTGCTACCGTACCAACCACCGGTGGTTAGATTGAAGATGAAGGAAATCGCGTTCCCTTTGGCAGAGCGTGTCAACAATCAAACTCCCTCAGATGCCATCTCAAGCTCTCAACTACTTTCTTCAGGGCACCGCTCTTTTCACGTGCTTTCAACGCGCGTGAGAACAGCATTTCTTGGGTACCAATCATTAACGAACTGTCGGCAGCGGAATTCAAGATCACACTCACATGGTTGCACCTCGGAGAGAGAGAGAGAGAGAGAGTCCAGTTCGAGCTTGAAGTGTGAGAGTGAGTGAGAGCAAATTCAAGACTTATTCAAGTTGAAAATAGATTTGAATTTGAAGTTATTTGGGTTTACGTTATGGGTTCATTGGTGGTTCAAGATGAGTCACCCAGAAAACCCTCAAAACCCCACTTCAAATCTCAGCCAACCCTTCTCTCAGATCGCTTCTCTGAGTCCAAAGCCCTAGATTTCACCACATGGGTATCCGAGAACACCCCCAAAATCTTCACATTTACCCTCCTGGCCCTCACCGTTGGCACGCTCTTCTTCCTCCTCAATGCCCGCGACCCCGCCGCCCTACTCTGCTTCAGAACCCACCACCCCAAACACCCACCAAAGCTCGAATTCCCCGAAATTCACTACAATTCAATCCCACCCATTGAAGATAAGTCCTCCCCCTTCGCTTCTTTCCGGTCAGATCAATGGATTGTGGTTTCTGTCTCGGATTACCCCTCTGATTCGCTTCGTGCTCTTGTCAAGATCAAGGGTTGGCAAGTGGTTGCGGTGGGTAATTCGAGGACTCCCAGGGATTGGGAGCTAAAGGGTGTGATTTTCTTATCAATGGAACAGCAAGCCGGTTTGGGGTTTAGGGTTGTGGATTACCTCCCTTACGATTCTTATGTTAGGAAGAGTGTTGGGTACCTTTTCGCAATCCAACATGGTGCCAAGCGGATTTTTGATGCTGATGATCGCGGGGAGGTTATTGGTGGGGAACTTGGGAGGCATTTTGATTTGGACTTGGAAGGGGTAGTTGCAAAGCAGCATAGAGTATTGCAGTATGGTCATTTGAACTTGAATCGAACGGTTGTGAATCCCTATATTCATTTTGGGCAAAGGTCAGTTTGGCCCAGGGGATTGCCACTAGAGAGTGTGGGTGAAGTTGGGCATGAAAATTTTTACACTGAAGTGAATGGTGGAAAGCAATACATACAGCAGGGTATATCTAATGGCCTACCGGATGTCGATTCAGTTTTCTATTCCACCAGAAAGTCGGCTGGAGAAGAATTTGATATAAGGTTTGATGAGCATGCCCCAAAAGTTGCTTTGCCTCCAGGTATAATGGTACCAACGAATTCATTCAACACAATGTTTCATTACAATGCTTTTTGGGCTTTAATGCTTCCTGTTTCTGTCAGTACCATGGCTTCTGATGTAATTAGGGGTTATTGGGGACAAAGGCTTTTATGGGAGATTGGTGGGTTCGTTACGGTTTACCCTCCAACCATTCACAGAAGCGATAAAACAGAAACATACCCATTTTCAGAAGAGAGAGATATCCACATAAATGTGGGCCGTCTCGTGAAGTTTTTGGTCTTGTGGAATTCTGGGAAGAACATGCTGTCTGAGAGAATTTTGGAGCTAAGCTACTTAATGGCAAAAGAGGGTTTTTGGAGTGAGAAGGATGTGAAGTTTGTAGCTGCTTGGATTCAGGACTTGCTTGCTCTTGGGTACTTGATGCCAAGACTGATAGCTGTCGAATTTGATAGGCAAAGGACAAATATTGGTGATGGGGATATAAGGGAATTCGTTCCTAGAAAATTACCCTCTGTGCATCTTGGGGTAGAGGAATCGGGAACAGTGAACTACGAAATCGGGAATTTGATTCGGTGGAGGAGGAATTTTGGGAACGTTGTGCTCATCATGTTTGTTAGCGAACCTGTGAAACACATCGCGCTGGAATGGAGATTGCTTTATGGCAGGGTATTTAAAACTGTGGTTATTCTGTCTGTGCAAGCTGATGCAGACTTAGCCATTGAGCAAAGCCAGTTGGATCAAGTATACAAGTAAGTTGGTACTTCTGAATTTCTATGTTTATGGTAGAATTCAGGACCAACAAAATGTGTTCCAACTTGCTGGATTTGAATTTTCCCATCTTATCCTTTCTATATAGTTTGTCACGATGCATTTAAAATCTAAAGGGTATGATATATCTATAATCTGATAGAGAAGCTCATAAACAGCAAAGGTGGAGACAGTTTTCTATTTACGATTCTTTTTGTTGCTATATATGTAGATTCATTGCACTTCTTCACCTAAAAGAAACTGGAAACTATTTTCGTTTGGAAACAGTTTAGTCTCCTTGCAAATACAATGCATTAACCTTATCTGATATGAATGGAATGGTGAGCAAATGTAATTTGTTGGTAGGAACAGTTTAACTTCCAAACTTCTATGAATGTAGTTAGCAAAGGATAGCAAAAATTGTTATGGGTTAGACCTCTAAAGCAAAGTCAGGAACGCTAAATTTAAATTATGACTTTCACCTGTAAAGTAACATTAATGAAAATCATTCATGTGAAAGACAATTTAGGTTATTAATTCAAGATTTATTAACTTATGGGATACGTGGTTTCTTCCTTCGTTGAATTGAAAATCCCTGAACTACGAGAACAGTTTTCAAGTTTTTGTTTCTCAAATCATTTATGTCTTTTTATGAAACGTTTGTTTTGCCAAATTGGGATAAGGTGGTTGGAAGGGATATGTAATACTGTGGATGTAGGATGGGTTATGTAATGCCAGGGGATAAGGGGTAGGATATAAGATGGGATAAGAAAAAGATGATTAATTGGACTGTGGTGTTATATCGTAAGGAGGGGATCTAGAATCCCTTGGGGGATAATACATATACCCCCTTTTGTGGGATAATAGTCCGTGGGATATCAAATCCCGCCACCAAACGCCGGATTTAAAATCCCAAGAGGGCATCTGGATGCCTATGTCGGGTCATATCCAGTCGCCCTCGTATCCCCCCTATATCCCGCGTAATGAACAAGCCCATAGTGCCTTAATATTTTGGTCCTCTTAAATTGAAACACCTTTGGATTTTTATTGAACATGATTAGTTCTGCGCAGTCACCTCCCCTTCACATGATTTGTCACTTTCTCCTTTCATTCCAAGATGGTGAAACCTACAAGTTTCTGTTATGAATTTTCTGCCCATCACACCCAGAAGTGCCAACATTGTAAACAGACAACATCTAGTTTTCTATAAGAGGCTTGAAGAAATCGGTACTAAGATTATGCTGAAGGTGGGTCCTTTCTGGGATGGCAACTCACGGGAACTTTTAGTTTTGAGGCAAAGGGGATGATAACTTCTTCATTTCAGATTGGAGGGGGAATCTTCATCTCTTTGAGTTGGCCTGGCCTCTGAATCAATCAGTGGCCAAATTTCTCCTTGGCTGAGGAGTGAGGATAAGATTCCCGAGGAAAGAGAACTGAAGGCAGCTCTCATGTGTTTGTGTGGTGTATAGGAGCGAGAAAACCTTCCAAAAGATTAGAGCAGCCGGTCCACGAGCATATAATGTGTTTTCTGGGGTTGTACAGCTTTTTATTATTTGGAAGTCTCAACTTCTTTCCTAGGGACAGAACATATGCTACGTGTCCTAAATGATTCTTAGCGGTTTTTGTTAATAGTGACGATATCCTGTTGTTTTCGGAGGTTCATCATCCCTGATACCAGCTGCAACTGGCATTTAGTAACGTGGATAATTGGATATGATACAACACGTTCATGCTTCTGAATATAAAGAATAACTTTCACATAATTTATCTTTATTTTTAATCAGCAGAATATCCTTTTTATTGATTTATTTTGCTAACACTTCTAAAATGGCCAACAGGTATTTGCCCAAAATATTTAGCAGGTTTACTACCGCAGAAGGATTCCTGTTCCTCGGGGGCAACACCATTCTCAACTACTGGAATTTGTTGCAAGCAGACAAATCAAAGCTTTGGACCACGAACAAGGTAATCCACCCTCGGATACACTGTTTCAACAACGAGAACCTCTCTCCTCCCTCCCTCTCTCTCTCTCTCTCCCCCTCTCAATATTAGTCTTTTGCAGGTGCCACGGTCTTGGACTACTGTGCCAATCATGGGGAACGACTCATCCTGGTATTCAAAACAAGCAGATATGGTGAAGCAAGTGGTGAGCACCATGCCAGTCCACTTTCATGTCAACTACAAAGACAACGGTCCACATGATCAGGCCGTCACCATATGCAATTCTGAGGTGTTCTACATTCCTCGGCAGTTTGTGGGGGACTTCAGTGATCTTGTGGATCTAGTGGGCAATCTAGAAATTCACCACAAGGTTGCAGTACCCATGTTCTTCAGGGCTTTGGACTCATCACAAAATTTTGACTCGGTGCTCAATAAAATGATTTATGAGACCCAGGCACGATCAAGTAACTCTTCTTTGCATTTATATTCTGCTCAGGTTCCGGCAGTGCACCCTTGGAGTGTTTCTAGTGAACCAGAGTTCATAAAATTGATAAGACATATGGCAGTGGGGGACCCTCTCCTAATGGAGCTGGTTTAGAGATAGAAGCATCTGTCGATATACTCCGAAGGATTTAGGGAGAAAAACAGATGCCTCAAATTCCTGTTTTTGTTCTTTTGGGTCTTCGTAATTTTATCTTGTACTTGAAAGGGGGAAAACACTTCATTTTTTCTTCGCCTTTGTCTTTCTTTCTGTAAATTTCTTAATTCATATTGTACACATATTTCAAAACCGTTGCATTATGTAATAGAATGATAGAAGAAGAGGAAATTATTTACAAAAATATTTCATAATATTGGTCTTGTCTTATATTAGGCTGTATGGCTTATAGTAGGCTTGACAGAAAAATGAAAAACTGATAAAATCAGCACAAGTAATCTAAAATAAAAGACACATGAATTAACTTGACGCTTCAGACCAATACTAGTATTACTGCTGAAATTTCCAGAGTTCAAACCAGCATGATCACAAAATGTGTGCGTCACTGGACACAAGATCTTAAGGGTTCAGATTCCTGTTATTACAAGAATTTGGAGTAACTAGGATCACTATAGAGCATTTACATACTCGTGCCGAAATATTTTTCATACAACGCTGTTGAAATCGCACGGGCGTCTCCTTGAGCTTTCAAAGGGTAAAGTTGGTTACCTTCTTGCCATTTGTTTGAAAATGCTATCCATTCTTTTCTCCAGTCTTCCATCTTGAAGCTCTCATTCTCTTTCAAGCTTTTCACCAAATGACTGAAATAAGTCGAGGCTCGTGGTAGATAGTATCCTTCTAATAGTCCGCTCCAGAACTTGTTTGCTGATAAAAAAAAACAGGCAAAAAATGTAATATTGCACCAACAGCAAAGGATAAATTTCATCAAAAACGAGAAACTTCAGAATTTTGCGAAAGTTAATTTACCATAATCATGAAGTTTACTCTGATTAGACTTTGTATTGTCGAACCACATTGTCACTTGTGTCCTCGCATTCCACTCATACTGAAGCAGTAAGACAATTTCAGTCACATGAATTTGTGAATGTAAACCGAGCCTATAAGTTCAGTAAAATTCTCATATAAGATGGTGAATTTGTACCTAGATGTGACAAGCACACGAGAATAAATAAAAGTTGAAGTTGGAGAACCCACTGAGTCATCTCAACTTGACAGATTTACTTATTTCAGTTGCTTTAATAAATTAAAGTACCGTAGATATATAATTTTATGATGTAATTACGAGGTGAAGTTGGCTACTTGAATCACGTACCATTAAGTATTAGAGAGAGTTATTCTTTTCTCACCTGCTTAAGCTCACTAGGATTCAAAGCCAGCTTTTTAGCACTGTCTAGCCAAGTTCCAAGTAGAAAATTATCATCAGCAGCAAGTAGTTCATCGATGTCCTTGATGAGTTGTTGGAACTTTTGGCTCTCTGAACTCAAAGTTTTTGCATCCTTATCTCGGAAAGCTGTAACTGCATCTAAATAAACCTGGTTTGCTTGCTTTGACAGTACTTGTCTAGTCAAATCAACCAAGTCGTACCTGTCAAAATGTACACGTATTAGTTTTGTCTCAATTTTATATCCATCATTTCCACCATTTGAGTGCGAAAACCTCGTGTTTAGCTGAATCATATAAAACTTGTCCAAACTTAATTGGAGTCATTTTGTTCCAGACCAATTTTAACTCAACATCCAAGTTTACTCTTGTTTTGTCAACTAAAACTATGTCGAGGGTACATTACATGTTTTGTCTTCTTCGTTTCATGGTCATTTCACTTTGGAAAAAGGTTATGTCAAAGTCCTCAAATTGAAGGTTTGGTGAACATAGTTTTAGTATATCATTTACAAAGTCAACTGATGATCAAGGGCAAGCCCACAAACATCCACATAACCAGCACTATTCCTTTCTTCGTTGTCTATTTTCTTTTCTGTTTCGTATTTTGCTTTCTTTTACCAGGAAACATAATAAGTATTACAGAAAGAAGAGGACAGACTAATGCAGACAAAGCAAAAAAATGAGAAACCCATCTTCAGATGGAGGGAAAAAGCACACGCGAACCCTATCTAAGCCTAGAACTTGGTTATCAATATAAAGCAGTGCCTTTTCTACAGAAAGCTATTTCCATGTCACCATGCTGAGATGCTAATATATTATTGCCATGTTCACCGGGTGTAGGCTCCAGCGATTAACTTGGAAGAATGAGCTGGGATAAGGGGTGTTGGGATTATATATCATAAGTTATCGCTTTACTGCAGAACTTTTACCTATATGTGAGGCTTCCAGCTAGATCACTCCCTGCATCAAGGAATAGACCTAATGCATTGATGACATCCTGAGTAGAATACCACAAATGCGCCTGAGGTAATGAAGAGCTTGTTTCGCTTAAAAGGAATCTTCTGAGTCCGTGCGGTGCAATAAGCATTTGCAACTGGTCTAGTCTTGATAAGTCAGATACTGATTGGGATGACGGATCCCAGTCTGGGAATTTAACAATGAAATCTGTATTATGGTCCTGTAACAAGTTAATTGAAAAAAAGGTTATCGGTCCAAATGAACGTGCAGCAAAACCATGCCACACTTATACTTTCTAACTTAGCTACTGAAATTCGGAAGACGTAGTATCATATCTCTAAGGGATCTAACAAGATGAGACTTGAGAATTTAATGAGGCAAGATATATGAATCCTTGGATGCTGTCTTACATAGCCATGCCAATTTATTCCATTTTATTCAGAAGTGTAATGCCTTTCAGCTGTATATTTCTTCCTACATTAAAATGCATTTGTCACTAGTTTTAAAAATCCTGGTTTATCTGCAACTGGATTAAACACAAAGCTAATTTGTTGAAATTTGGATTCATTTCCCTTCCTGATTTCCCTGTGTGTTTCTCTTAAAGATCTATATTATGTTGACCAAAAGAAGGGTCCAATGCAAGAACAAAAGTCAATGCTACACTGAACGCCAAAGAGCGTGTAAACAAAACCTCTGATTTAAGTTACAAGCTGAGACATTAGACGAACTAGAAAACAAGAAAAACTCAAATAAAGTTGCCTTTAAATATCTAAATTTTGAAAAAGATCGAACTGGACAAAGTTAATTCAGAATCTCAAAGATAATCCCTTTTAAGTACAACAAAGAAGTTAACAACAGTGATATACAACAGCCAATTGATCTATTCAAAAGAATACGTACAGCAATTCCATCAGTACAATTGTAGATGGTGCGATGAAGAATCTCCCAAGCTGCCTCAACTTTATGCACTGCTTTACCATAACGTCTTTGGGCGTACCTTTTCAGCCATTCCTGCACAATCAACAATACTAAATGTCAGCAATATCACACACTTATAAATGCTTATGTTCTTAAAGTGGAAAGCATCATGCAGCTAAGCAAGAGAGACGAGAAAGGAACTTCTAAATTGTTAAATCTTTAGGTACATATTTTAAAACACAACGCAACTTGTTCAAGAAGCCACTAATACAAATCAAACATGTTACTGTAATTAGTGGTTGTTGCCTATTGGGACCATTTCCTAACAACTTAAGCTTTTAGAACAATTGGTGATGTACATATCCGAGCTTTCGTTTCTAGACGGTCATCAGTCAAATAGTACACGTATTCATCAAGTGAACTATTAATCTTTTTTATGGGATTAAATATTAGTTAAAGTCGCATAACGTAGTTGTGACGAACAATGAAGTTCGATAACTTCATATACTCTTATATGAACAACTATAAGCAATAAATGCAGTTGCCATCTGTCCAAATCATGAATCATGTACGAATCCGAGCAATTAGTTAAGGAATAAGTAGCAAACAAAAAGCACAATGGCCCGAGGACATTTTTAGAATAATAATTATCACTTCCCATTCCTAAGACTTCAATTAAGTTTCTAGGTTAAGAACTGACTCTGTTTTCAATTCCACAACCTTCCACAACCCCCCCCCCCCCCCCCAAAACATCCACACACACACACGACCCAAAAAAATAAAGGAAAAAAAAAGAGAAGATAATCTTAAATAAAGTAACATACAACCATGTAAAAATACTTCATCTCCACTGCTGAAGTACAGTTCTAGGGATGTGGAATGTAGAGGTCCAAAATCATGCAAGTGCACAACGACTTAAAACTGAAGACTAAAAACCTTGTTTAAATGAGCATCACAAAGAGACTAGTTAAATGTGAATTTAGCTACTTTAGCTATTCAAAACACAAAAATTGTGCTCCAAGAGCCTGAACAAAAGGCTAGGTATTCTAGTTTTGTGAATAGTGCCTAGGTAAATCTATTGAGGCACTATTCACTAGGTATCTCATACTTTATTCATAAAATATACATATTCATTCAATATTCTCTCTCATTCTCTTTCATCTTGTCTAATATATTAATAAATAAATAATATTTTAAAAGACAATAGCAATAATAGAGAGGTTGTTGGAATGAATAATAAAAAATCCTAGTTAAAATGAAAAAAGTTGAATTTTGGATAGGTATTATACCTATCACTCTTGGACGTGCTCAGGGTTTCTAGTTTCCGATTTTATTGGGGTTATTAGCCTACACATAAGAGGCTTTTGGCATGTATAAATCAGATTTGCACTAATAAAACTGAGTTGATAAGGTTGTTGCCCTTGTGTGAGTAGAATAACATGAGAGATTCCTATTGTAAAATTTATTGCGCATCCTATATAGCGACAAATGAACAAATAAAAATGGTGAGATTTACCAAGAAATCTGCAATTACATTATAATCTAACATTTTATCTGAGCTAATAACCCTTGAAAGCAGTATAGTTGTCCGACAACAAGACCTGTGTTGATGACCGTTACAATACCAATCTCATGGACTATGTTTACATACGTAAGGAACAAACAAAGGTGCTGAACATTATTAAAATGAATGTACAAGTCATCCAGCATGTTTGTATGACAATCTAGTGATATTCAATTACCTGAACTTGGACCTTATCACTTCGAAATGCCATTTCAGACATCAGCTCGTAGACAACTGGATTTTGTTCTATTCCTTCCATACAAGTGCCAACACCAACCTATATGGACAAGAAAAAGCTTAAGTTGTTAGAAAATGGCTCTAACAATGTATATCAAGATGAAAATGTATAACTACAATCACTAATTTCTTGCCATGGTTGAATTCGCACTAATACGGGCATCAACCGGACCTGAAGCAATTGCATCTAATATGCCATACATTTCAATATTTCCACCAAAGTTGTGCAGCATGCACCTACATACACCAGAAGTAACAATTAATTCCATTTAACACACACACAAACGCACAATACAAACAACAAAACTAATGAAATTGCAACCTAAGCTTCAGTGAATATATAAGTAACAACCATTGGGAAGCATAAACAATATTTTGAACCTCTACATGCAAAGACTTGGTATCTCAAGATACATAAAGCGAGGCAACTTTGAATAGAAGAGCTTACTACCAGACATAAGGAGTGCCATAAAACTGTGAGGAAGTCTTCCATATGGGTTTAACATCAGCAAATAAATCAAGAACAATCATCTTTCCATATGGAACAGAATGTAGAAGTGCCTGTCGAAATAGAAACATGAACACCTTATCTAGAAATCGGTATCCAAAATGTATTGGGATGGAAGTATGATACATTTTAAGCAAAGAAATTGCCAAGATGAAATTAATAGTCATCAATGCCTGTAAAATTGATTTAAATAATACTTCATTTTCAAGAGTTAAATTCCCATACAGAAAGAAGCTATGCAACCAAAGAAGACCTCCAACAAAAAGAACAAGGCAAGAAAATTAACCCAAACACTATATGGTAATAGATGACTGCATCCATACACAGATAAAACAAAGACAAAATAAGTAATAAGGAAGCAACTTCCTAGAGGAGCAAGAATTCGATAACAGTAACTTCACAGAAAGCCGCTCCCACACCCCTTATTTAGGACGTTTCCAATGTCATAAAATCTACACTTCAATTAATAACCATTCAACCTCCCATGCATTGTAAATCCTACACCTATGACTTAGCTTCATTGCCACAACTTCTCCACTTCTCCTTGCATAAATAAAACCACCTCAATTACTCTGTCAACTGATTACACATTATTAAACCTGACTTTTCATTTACACAGCAATGCTCTCCTTAACCATGCTTTCAGAACACCCAAGTGGTACCTTGCAGATCATCAATGTCGCATAGTATTTACTATTTATCAATAACACACTGTTACATGCTTCAAAGAATGGTTAGGCACAAGGCATTTAATATGGGCACGGTCATATGCATGTACGGTGAACACACTCACAACCCACCAAGTTATAAGTATTCATACATGTCTCTATAAACATTTTGATGCACACTGTCTTATTCGTAGGAGTTCAACAAGAATAGCTCGATATAGTTATTTCGAATCCACAATAGCAAAAAAATTGCCAATTTGAAAGGACTAGATTAAGGTACACCATAGGTTGGCCCAACCCAATCCTCTCGTACTAGGGTTGGCTCCTCCCAAAGGGTGGGTTCAGTGGAAGAGAAAGGGTGACTAAGGGGTTTGCCCCTCCAAGGTCACGAGGTCGAATCCCATCATAACCAATCACTAGGTTCCATTGGAAATTTGCCCGGTCGTTAACTTGAAGGCCCCGAGAAGTAGTTGGCATTAGGATGGGGTAATCCCAAAGCCGACCGGATACCTCGCTACCAAAAAAAGGACTACATTGCACAGATCTTCAGCATACAATATAAAGTGTGAGGAGAAAACATGTAAACATTTATCTACCTAAAATAGAAGAAAAAAGAAAAAATAGTACAGAAGATTCAAATAAGGTTAACTGCACCTCATTACTTAAAACTCACAAATTCCATCCATTTAATTTTTCAGTTTTTTTTGTTTTTTTCTCCTTTCACTCAAAGCTAATCTTTGTAGAAATGTAAGGCAAGTTCCTCGGGCAAGAAGCCAAGATTTAACCAAATTTCTTAGATAGTCACCAACATCTCCTTTGCCATAGTTAAACAGATAATGTAAGATGTGTTACAAATGTTACGGACGAACAGGCACCACCCAGACAACCAGTGACTAGGGATGCCATTGCATAGACACCTTCAAATTAATAAGCATAGAACGAACAACCAAAAGAAATATGTACTTCATGCGAATTCAAGAAGCCAAATAAAGAACTCATAATGTGGCCTCGACAAATGAGTAAGAGATGAGAATTTTCTACTTGTCTGGAGTTCATACTTTCATTTGCGGTGGTTTCCAGAATGAAGAATCTGAATAAAATAGCCAACCCTGCACGTTGAGTAAATCAGCCATCTTTTGTAACACATTTGATGTAGAAAAGTTAATAGCACAATAAATCCAGGCTCCATTACACACTATGAAATACTAAGTCAATCATACTATTTAAGCAAAATGTTATCGAGAGAAAGAGTCCATTTGATTTCATAATATTCCCTGTATACTTTTAGGGGAAAATTTCTTACTCAACTCTCTATAATAGATTTAATTTGATTTGCCACCATGATTTTTGCCTCAGTGTGCTTATACAAAAATCTAACTTTAGCTCCTTCTGATGTTGAATACGCTTACCCCAGAATGGAAAAGGAGCACAGGTAAATGCTAAGACTTAAGAAAGAGAACTACCATTTGAACTCAAAAGAAGTTGACAGGGACAATTGGAACTAGGGGTAGAGAGAGGGACAGGTAGGAGAGGAAACATACCTGCATTAGCCACACTGCATCCTTGTCTGCTTTAGACATAGCTTTATAGACAGCAGCTCCAAGAGATGAGATATATGACGGATCACTTGTTGGTGGAGAGTTCTCATTAAATGTGTCACTATTCAAAAATACATGTGCCAGGGGTTTGCATTATTTCATATGCAATGAACACTTAATGGCAAGGAAACAAGGCCTGATGAAAAAGTAAGTGAAGCGCTAACATCTTTTAATCATAAAATGTCATGAAAACGAAAAGTAAAAGAACAGCTTGTTTATATAGCATAGAAATAATATAAGCATCAAACGGCCAAAAATTAGTCGAGAAAATATGGCAGACATTTAAAAAGTCTACGTTTGTTCGTCTTGCAAATTGGAGGGTTTGAGCAGATGACAACAGTAAAGCCAAAGTATTAGATTGGAATTACAATACAAATGACAAACTAAATACGCTACAAGACTAGGAAAGAGACGAATGAATGATTGACAAAATGCCAAAAAATGCCAAGTAACATCACCTCATAAACAATTTCTTCGTGTTATATTGTTATATATGCTGTAATTTTAGAAAAAAAATGGCAGAAATTACCAGCTATAGATGTCTGTCACGTCTCCATATTCTGCAACAAAAAAGAAGAGATAAACAGGCATACATATTCAATGAATTCAAGCAAAGAAGAAAGCAAAGTGGAGACAGCCAACATGAGTACTTTGTAGTTAGAAGGAACAGAAAAGAATAGAAGTTATAAGTTGAGGTGTCAATGTCAATCGGAAGAACAAAGCAACTTTATCACTTCATAGTGGAACACCCCATCAGAAAAGTGTGAAACTATTAATACACAGCGTCACCTACTAAATTTCTCAAATCCCTTCCAGGTACCCTTGGAAAAAAACCTTCCAGTCCATGGTTAATAAGAAAAGCATAGCTGTTTCAGTGTGTACACTAGCAAGTTTTTATTTGCGATACTATTCCTAGCAATCCTATAATAAAAAGACATTTCAGGCCTAATCCACAACCAAATGGAATGGCATGCCAAGGGTTGGAAAGCAACTAACAGACCTGCATCGCACCTTTAATTTGTCGTTTAATAAAAGCCTCCCCAATCTCGATAAATAGAGGATCAGAAGGATCAAGAAGGAAAGTGCAACACCAGCGAGTGTCACCAGCAACAGTGTTCCTAAGATGATGATAGATGGAAATTTTCAACTCGTTTAAGATATCAGAAGTGCAAATTTCCAATAATCTCAAAAGAAATTCGTTTCAGCATGGGATACGGTAGCAAGTCTGCACATAATTTCTGATGAAAAGACACAGAAACAAGTAATTACGAAATCCATAAGCAGAATAACAAGCAAAACTAGTACAAGTCCAAAAAATGCAATCAAACTTGAGATTTATTTTTTCTAAGATTGGTTTTTTGTAAAACCAGAAAACAAGCTTTATCGGTAGGATCTTCGAAAGGTATTGACGCATTTCATTTAGAAGAGTTTCAACTTACAAGAATGAAGTTAGTCCATTTTGTTTAGACTTATGATATTGGTACCGCAAATTATATAAAGAAACTTTTTGGGCAAGTAATAAGCCTCCTAAGGTGAACAATTACATAGACTTCCCGGTGATTATTTGACACATGCCCAAAAAGAAAACTTTTTCTCTACGCTAAACCATCTCTAGTTCTACTCACTACTCCCTCCCTCTTAGAATTCCTCTCCTTTTTCATTGCTTTCCTATTTTTCGTTCTCTGTTTTACCTTTTCTTCCTTTCCCTTCCCAGTTTCATATATTCAAGAACTCTACTACAAAATCCATCAGCAATTTCTAGGAGTATTTACTTGGTTTGTTTTCACATAGATAGACCATCCTTACAATTGCTTAGAATTTGACATATCGTCCAATTTTTCTTTTGAACTACAATCAGGACTAGAAGCACCAAAGTGTCAACATTTTCTACTCCAAGTAATGCAATTAGAGCACAATCATGCTAGAATGCAGGATTCCAGTATAGGGAAAAGAATTGACTTTAATTTCCCATACAAGAAGATTTCTTCTTTCAAAATTCTACCTCAGATTTTTTTTAAAGATATTCTATAGGGAAAATTTCGTGTCACGTACATGCATGTGCCACTAACTAATTTCAACTTAATCAAATGCTACGTAGAAATAATTGTACTTCAGAAAAGAAAATTAAATAAGAGAAGTCTATTCTCTATTTGAAAGTAGACACATCAAGGAGTAAGAACACCGATTACCATTCCCCTAGTCTTGTTATATTTGCAGAAGGGAATATGACTTTGAGTGTTCCTGGAACATTGCCAGAGAAAGACGGCAGCACTGACAAAAAAAGGAGAATCAGATGCATCAACAATGTCAGAGGGGACTTCATTAGAACTAATAAGTCAGTTTAGTCAAATTCCAGTTTCTCCCAGTCCTCCCGGAAGAAAAAAGATCATATCTCAGGATGTTTAGCCATGAAATCCAATAGATGGAAAACCCTTTAAATCAAGAAGTTGACTGATTATACCTGGAGTCATCCCAAATTCTATCATCCGTGACAGTATCTGTTTCTGCAAGACCAACTGTTGATCCAACCAATTTTTCGATAAAGGCCCACCCCACCTGTCGTTTTGATAACCTCAGAGTATAATAGAAAATAGCAAAAAGAATGGAGACCAATGAATCCAGCGTAGGGATCAACTTCTTTCGCCGAAAAATGCAGAAACCCACAACGCCATGTGCAACTTGTCCTCACAATAGAATGAACGGTGTAGGGTTTACATCGCCCCTAGGAGACATGAAATGCTAGTAAATCCTCAGACCTCATACGGCCAATGATACTCTGAGAATTCCCTATGATTATATCATCTTTCTTTATAACATAGTATACATCTGATTTTCTGACTTTCTCTTCCAGTGTAAAGGTATTCATAGTACTGAGCAGTAAACCCACAATGCCATGTGTAACTTGTCCTCACAAAAGAATGAGCAGTGTAGGGTTTACATCGCCCCTAGGAGACATGAAACGCAAGAAAATCCTCGGACCTCATACGGCCAATGATACTCTGAGAATTCCCTATGATTATATCATCTTTCTTGATAACATAGTATACATCCGATTTTCTGACTTTCTCTTCCAGTGTAAACGTATTTCATAGTACTGAGCAGTAACACCATTGAATTTAAGCACGATTCATCAATGTAAAGCCTCATGTTTCACATAATCGAATTAAAGGAATACACAATGAAACTTCTTTTTATATTTTATGCTGTGTCTCAAAGTGGCTAATAATGACATAATTCAAAAAGAACAACAATCTTGCATTTTCCTTAAGCGCCATTTGAAAGGAGGAAAAGAGTTTGCAATTTGATTGGCAAACGTGATACCTCAAATACATACAACACAGATGATTCAAAGGTATAACAGGACTAATCATCAGTTTAGATGGGTATTCAATTCACAACTGCTTACCCATGTAAATTCCCCATACGAGCCCAAGCAAGAAAAGCAGGCCCACCAAAGAAGTCATTCAAATCTTGCATGCTAATATTAAAATCCTGTCATTGAGCAATTAAAAATAGAAAATAAATAAACTTGCATAAGTATTGACCATAAAAGCTGCAACTCTAAACCTAAAATTGAACCTTGTCCAAACTGTAAACTGAAAGGCATAGAAGTATCGGCAAAGAAACAAACTAGCCCTGTAATCCGGATATGCAGTTGGATCTCAAGCCAATCATAAGCCAGGAAATCTAGGAACTGATATTCTAAACATCCTTCAGAAAAAAACTAGGACTGAAAGCATGAGCCCCTTCATTATCAGCCACCTAGCACTAAATAAAAGACAAATGAAGACCAACAAGGGTCGGATATCACAAACTTCAACAAGGCATTTGATACACCCATTAAGAGAATATGCAAAATTTTGAATGCCTTGTCAACAGAAAAGCTAGAGTAAGAGTTTTAGTTATCCAAATATGTCAACAGAGATACATCTGCTGCTTGAAGGTATCAAATGCTGCTAAAGCACATCATACAAGTAAAGAAAAACATGAATTTACCTCAGGATATCAGGAAATGCAAGTGTAAAAACAACCACAAACAATCAATATAAAGTACGAGCAGAATAACGTGACAGCACACTTTCAGTCCAACCACTTCTATTAATGGCACGAGCAAATTGCCAACTAGGGCACAATGATATCGCCAATCAGTGATGACCTTAAAATCTTCTTAACTTAAATTTAACGAGTCTGGATATGAAAAAATTTCTGAATATGTATAGACACATGTAATAATATCGCTGCAGTTCCACGTGAAATGTGATACCATATGAGGGTTGCACTCTCAGCATTTTTCTCTCCAAATTGAATATGATTCTCTCATGCTATAACTCCGTTTTAGGACAACAAGAAGCTTTTCGGAACATACTTCTATGCTTCAAATAAAAAAAATTCCTATGATCAGTTTTCTATGTTACTATGTTAGGAGTAAGGTTTCGTGGCAGTTTCTATATCATAAATAAAAGATTTTCTTGGTTCCATACCAGTTCTGCTTCTGCCTAAGAAACAAAATCTGTTCATACACCTGTCAAGACCAGCCTGTGATGTACCTTTTTTCCTGTCTGCTTCAAGCACATGGCGCTGTCTGGCAGTTAAAGACAGAAATCATTTTGATCGTGAGAGCAAGAACTTTGCAGCGAAAAGGCCCACACTTAAACCTCAAATCCGTATATGAATAATGAAAGTTAACTTGCCCTGTGATCGGCCTGCCGAGAAGATTCCAAGATAAACTTGAAAAAACTAGAGAAGTTTGAAATTATAATTCGTTGAATTTAATAGAAGACCTAATTCAACAACCCCAGAACACGTGCAAAAGTGGGCACATATGTTCTCAGTAATATTGGTAAAGAAACAGAGAGCATTTTACATGCCAGACGTGAGTCTTAAACTAAAGTATTTATTACCAATTTGCAGCGATTTTAACTTTGAGCTCCAATAGAGTTCAAACAGAAGATAATAGACTGACTGGCATATCTAACTATATTATAATGGAAATATTTGCTTACTGAAAAAACTCTTTGCCAAATGGTTTCTTGCCCTGTGAATGCTAGAGGCAAGTTAACTCCTTGAAGAGCCATCCAGTCTATCTCTTTTTCCCACCTTTCCCAATCCCACCAAACATAAGAATCTGTAAATAAGATAACAGAACCATTAGATATTAACAGTAGAAGCAACCGATTATATGAGTAATTATGTATCATTGGAGACATACGTTACAAAGGAGTGAGTATAGGTGTTAGGGACGGGTCTTTATTTACATGTTGTATTTATCTAACTCCCATGTCCAAGTACATTGAGATGGGAAAAAATATTCATATTTCTTACTGCGCTTCTTTTATATACTAGCATAATGGAGTTACAAGGTGCCATAGATGCATATGATAGAGGTTTCATAGATATTTATTCAGTAAACTTGAATTACTAGAGTCCTTGTTAGGTGAATGTCCAACTACACATGTGAAACACCTCATGTGACCTTTTCCACATACCATAGTATAAAGCACTGGTACTTGGTGCATTAAAAGAGTTCACATGTAAGTATGTAACATAGCTGGAGTCAAGGTAGTAGTCTTTTGGAGGAGCAGGAACTTTAAGCTGGACAGCAATATTTTCTCTCAAGGCTAATAACTATTGTGGTGTTGGTGAGCCTTAATAATGAAGCAAGGCAAAGCTTCTTGCTAGAATGCGTGACTCTGGCATGCCTATGGCCCAACACGACATGACACAAGATAATGCATGTTGAGTAGAGCAAGAATACGAAGACTAGGAAGACAAAGAATTGAAGGCACAGTCTCAATAAACAGAAATCAACTACAAGGTGGAGAGTGTTAATTGCACTTGTCCAGCATTACGTCTTCTCCTGAATTATTGGTATTAACCATCCTCAAGATGTATGGGGATGTAGTTTTGTCATACCCTTCTACTGTACATGGTGCCGCCTTGGTGCTATTTTCTTTGTCAAATAAACCCAACAGAATAGAAAAAAGATAATGTAGTACCGGAAGATTCTTTTCTGTTAGCACAATATCTGAGGGTGGCAACAGCAAACATAGTCAATTTTCGCCATAGTTCTAAGTTGTTGCACAAAACAAAATGGAAAAATAATCAATAAAAATCAAAAGCAAAAAGGTTTCCTCAGTAAAGAGAAGAACAGATAAACTAACGGAATACAACGTCACGGGCAAACAAGAAAAAAACAACTGAAGGATATCAGAGTTTCCACAATGGAGGTATCTGTCTCTTTCACCAATGAGGAAAAGATGAGCCAGTGATACAATTGTAGTCAAAGCAGCACATAGCTATGAAGCCCAGGACAGCCAGAGTAATTAGTAAGAAAAAATGATTTGGCAGTGGTTTGGTACTTACAACTTGAGGTCACAACATTTTGGTAATAATTCCATGGGACTGGACGTTGAACCATCACTCCATCATCTGAAACAAGAGGCAGATATCCTGGATTTGGGACGGAAGCTATCTGAATACCACCAGTCTTGTCCCATGAAATATGAGCATCACACCAATACTTTAAATACCAATGGAGGCCAGATGCAATTTCAACTGCAGTATCACCTTGTATCCTACACACACACACACACACACAGAACGAAAATATTTCATGATGAAATAAGCATCTCTATCCAAAAGAACAATAGCATCTTTTCTATGTCATTTTCAGTGCAACATGCATTAGTACATAGTTTTCCAACCACAAAACCATCAACCTTTTTCTTTTTGTTGAAACAAATGGGTAAATGGCTAAAATCATCTTCTATTGGCTGAAATTGCCTAAAGTCCCTTTTGAGCTTTGATCCCCCACTTCATCAATCAAGCATTAAGTGCAATATATGAAATCCAAGAAAGTCATAAACCAACTAATGAAATTCCTAAACTGAGTTAACATTTCATCGAAATTAAAGTCTTCAAGCCTATGCACAAAATGAAAAACGCAAAAGTTGCAGTCCAAACTAAATTGAGAAAACTGTAGTTGGATTTTTAGGTTTATCACACAATAATAGACGCAAAAGAGGCATCGAAGTCTCTAAAAGTCCAAATCCTGCCTTAAAAATATAATATACGAGCAGGATAAGATTACAGTTGCAACATAATTGCAACATAAACACTGATAAAAACAACTATCATCTTTTTCTTGTTTGATGTCATCGATATCGATATTCATTTCAATGCGTCATTTAGCACTGACTCCAAATACATCATCTACACATACAAGGAGAAAAGATCTAGCGCTTGATATTCTGTGATAACAAGAGAGAAAACTGTAAACTCAACCAATCAACCTTGAGGTGCTGGATTTGAACCAGAGGGCAGCCATTTTGTGCATGCAGGCAACATGTATACCAAATTTGCCTGTACCGGAGACCTATAAATGGGGACTTAAAGTCGCCGACCTTCTTTTTATTGCACAAATTTCTAACCTATAAGGACTCTCAGAACACCAAAAATTTAATACTTGCAAATTGTAGTAGTCAAAATCTACTTACACTATCTCTGGCTCATTCTTGCTTGAGTTCTCGTAATTGGTTATCCGAAAGCAACTTCGCCCACCACAAATAGCCTAAAAGTTGTAACCGAGAACTGTTTAGCATAGTCAATTATGATAAATGAAGAAACATATCAACAAGCATTGGATCTGAGAAGTTGAAAGCATAAAAAGAATTCACCAAGCAAAAAAACTGTGCACATTTATAGGTACATATAGCAGTTATACTGTGCATTTGGAGAAACATTGGTCACAAAATCTTGGGATTGCTCTTGTTCGTGTCATGAGTGACAATTTCCATGCGCAAAGCAACAATCTGCTTCATTCGTAATCTTCCTTCCAAAATTCCTCAGATATCAACTACAATTATGGAAGTTTGGTGGCAGATTTTCTACTTTCATGTTATGTGTATCTTCTTGCTTATGACATCCTCTTGGAGAACAAAATATTTTGTTGCAAAGTTAAATACATACATTGCTATGCTAATGAACTATGAAATTCCCTTTAATCAGCAATGTCCACGTTAGCTCCCCAAGGTAATAGAACGATAGCTAGGAGAACTAAGCATAAAAGAGTGGAGAATAGATAGATAATTACCGTAAATTAACACATGTTTTCAAGCAATTCAGCAATACTTCATTTGCTTTTGAAAACAAAGACGGCAACTAATGGCTCTCAGTAGCTGGATGAGTACTGCCAGTATGCTTACCAAAGACTACCAAACAACTGAAAGTTCAAAAATGTGTGGACTGTTTAATCTGAAACCTACAAGTGACTTCAGACAATACTTATCTCTTTCACTGCCAGACACACACAGCAAAACAGAATCATCCTATCACCATTTTTCCTTCTTGGTAATGCAAACCAAAACTTTCACCGCTGTTAGAAGCCAAGAGATCTAGTTGAATAACCAAATTACAAAAGACCCCCGATACACTACGAGCTAGCTATGCTGCGCATACCATGCCCAGGCAACCCGTAGAGACTAACAAAAAAGGGGAAGTTAGTTAAGACTTGAGAATTAGTTAGAGTTGGTTAAGAGTGAATTAGTGAAGGGTTAGGGGAGATAACTGTTAGTTTAAGCGGGTTTCAGTGGGAAAATCTCTTGAGATTAGGGGAGGAAGTGTATACAGGAAGATGAGTGTTAGGGAATTATAATTGTGATTTGTATAGTTTTGTTAGAAGCAAATGGACGACAGTTCCATTGGGTGTAATTCTGTCACATTTCATTTCATGTAACTCATCTTCCATTCAATAAGACTTTCTTCTTCTTCTTCTTCTCAATTTCCATAGCAATTCTAGTCAATACCTTATCCATACAAACCAAGTCTAACACGTAATTTTCCTTTCTTTTCATCTGTATTCTTGGGAACTAAGCATAATAACACCCAAATTGAATAGTACGGTGGTACCCAAATGGAATGAAGCCCACCCAAACAAAAAAATTAGAGTCAACCCACACATTATGGAAGAAGACGAGAGAGCACCTTTGGTATGATCTTGAATTCAAAGCTGGACACATAGGTAGGAAGCAATCTCTGGAGAACAGCTTTGGCTGCAGATTCTTGTACCGACGGAGGTGACCGTTTGGCCTCCAAGCGTGTGAGCAAACCCTGTATTGCTTCTGATTCGTCTGATTTCGTTGATTCAGAGGGCGATATGGGTAGTAACAAAATCGAAATCAGAAAGAGAAACTTCGAAATGGTCATGATTTGTCTTGGATTCTGATCGTTCTTCGCGAGAGTAGAGTGCTGGAGTAGCCACCCAATTGAAGTCAAACTTTGACGGGTATGAATATGTACGCCCAGTATTTATTTGTTGCGTTTGGTTTGACAGTGCGCCGTCATTGTTTGTTATGGGGTCCTTCTTGCTGGATTCTCCTGGATAAATTGGTGCTATGAGATTCCTTGGACCCATGAAAATTAATTTTAGGAGTGGTAGGAAAAATTGATCATATTCTGTTTTTTACATGTGAATCAAAATAGACACTCAGACAAATAAAATTTGTTTAAGTGATTAATCTAGTTTTTTCATGAATAATTAGTTATCGTTGTCTTCTTGATACGTAATCTTTTAGAATAAGAATTTTGATTATGACATTGTACACGTATTGATTTAACCATACCAAATTGGTATTTATTAAGGATAAATTAAATTAGGATCATGTTTTTTTCTCTATAACCAAGGTATTCTGTCGTCAAGGTAAAATTTGGAAGAATTTTCACCGACATTATCGACTAATTATCGGACTCGAATGTAAACAATCAGACAAATTTTTTAGTGACTCTAAGTATTAAATTATCGAGTTTTGACAATAAAATATCTAGATTTATCACCCAGACAACTCTTTCATATTAGAAAACTTCGTTTATAGTTTTATTTTTTAGTGACAAGTATGTTTCATCCAATCATCTTTTAGGAGTTATTTTTTAGTTTTGAAATTTAAAAAAATAAAAAAAAATTCTTAGACCTCAATTTTTAACGCATTCGATTACATTCCCAAAAATACGATAACGTATTTTTCGAGACCTGAAAAAAATTAGGAATTCCACTGCCGTTAAAATTTGTCAAGAATTTTCTATTATCAAATTGGTCTTCCTTCTTAATCTTTGAATATTTATCTGAAAAAAATATCATATAAAAAAAATACCATGTTTTAATATAAACAACATAGTAAACTTTCTTGACATGAGATCATCATGTCCAATAAATTTACCATATTCTTTCTTAAATTTATCATAATGATAAAAATAATACACGAACAAAAAAATTGTAAAATATACCATAATAAAACCATATTTTCAAATTTATTATTATAATGAGCAAATTATCATCGTCAAATTCTTAATAACAAGTATGGTTTCATTCTATTGTTTTTTTAATTGTACATGATAAATTTACGTATAGTAAATTTCATCGTGTACACCAAATTGACCATCTTTTTCTTTAACATTGTCATATATATTCTAAAATTACAATAACGATAAGAATAATATATAATACGAAAATTATCAAATTTATCTTCACTAATTTACCATCGTAATATTATATTCGTCTAATTTATAATCATAATAAAAAAATTATTATTTGAATCTCAACGCATAACATTTTGTTACTTTCTACAAATTTATCATCAAAAAATCAAGAACAAATATAGTACCTCCTACTAACTATCACCTAAAATTATCTGTCAATAATTTTCTATTGCCAAATTAGTCTTTTTTAACTCACTGTATATTCGTCTTGGTTGACAATTCACCAGATATTTATTTTTTAATTTGAAGCATATAAATTCATAATCAAATCTTAGTATCAAGCCTATATAAAATAACATAATTTTAATTCATTAATTTAAGAATTACAACTCGCTATTCAAAATAATTATAAATACAATAAATTTTATAAATTTTAACTATGACATAATTCGTAATTTTGTAGGCTACATACGAAAATATGACCTGATTTAAATTATCCAATAAGGTCCCGTTTAGTTGCTAGAAAATAATCAAAAATTATAGAAAAGTTAATTTTACTGTAATTTTTGTGGTGTTTAGTTACCAAAATAGTTATGGGACCCATAGTTAAAAATTTTCCACTGGGATTTATTTCCCCTCAAATCATGTATGCCCAAATTTACAAAATTATGCGTAGGAGCCAAAAAAAAGAAGGCCTAAAAAATGCGCCGAAAAAGTTTCACCAAAATGAAGAACAAAATGGCATTGGTACAAATCTCCTCTTTCTCTCTCTCTCTCTCTTTACCAGTATAAGATGTGAAAGATAGTTTTTGACGACGATTATGTTGATGAGATAAATTTTATCATATACTTGTTGTCAGGGGCAGATTCACCCAAAGGTATACGGGATCACTTGGCTCCCTTGAAATTCTCTCTCTCATTTTTTTTATTTACTGTTTTTAAAAATAAAACCTAAAAATTATGACCGAAAGAGATTTAAATAAGCGATGTCGATCACTTTTTTTAATACGCACGGTGACAAAATGAGTATATTATTTTTTTGTCACCGCCGCACTGAAAAATGACCGACACTGCTCATTTGAATCCCTTTCGGTCGTGTTTTTCGAATTTTATTTTTAAAAAATTTCAAAAAATTTATCATTTACTTAAAAAAATATTTCGAGATTAACAGGAAACTAAAAAAAATTTAAGAAAAATTGTTAACGTTGTGTGTGCACACATCACACAAGAGTTACTTTATTTAAAACTCAAAATGACACCATTTTTCTCACACAACATGTGTATTGCGCTCACAACATAACACATATTTTATTTCCATATTTTTTACATGTGATTTAAATCTAAGTTTAAACTAAATTTGTTTGCATTATATTGCAGTGTGATTTCTGATTTTTTTTTAAGTTTATTCTAAATATGTGACCCTCTTGTATAAAATATTGGATCATCAGCGGCTTGTCATACGTTTAAACTTATAAGTGGTTTGTTTCTTAAAAGTATTTATTTATCTTATTTTTATGCGTTACTTTTGCTAGTGGAATCAAAGTATATATGTTTATTCTGTTATTTATTTAACTTTGTTAGATGAAAGTACATGTTTTTTTTATAATAATATTTTGATTTATACGAAAGAATTCTTTCATGTTGAAATGATAAATTTTGAACAAATAATAATTAGTTACTATGTTTTCAAAATTAATTTTATTCACATCTAACTGTTGAATTCAGAAAAAAAAATTTGTTGTTTTCTATTTCTTGACAAATGAACAAGTAAATTTTTATTTTCCTACAAGATTCTTTTGTTAAATGAACGCACACAAGAAAATAAATTATCTTTTCTTTTACTTCACTTCACTTTACTTTTCTTGAAAATAACTTCTTCATATAATTTTCTCGACAATTAAACAAAACCTAAATAAACCACTCCAATTAAACAAAACCTAAATAAACCACTAAAAGTTCTAAATACTGTATCGGCTTGAGTACCAATTTGTCTATTGGTACAGTACGTGTAACGCCCCAAAAATTGACAGCGTTAACTAAGGCCTTTTAATATATATTTTTTTTCAAAATAATTATTTAAAAGATAACCCCTTTATTGTAACCAAAAATTTAAATAAGTACCAAGTTTGAAAGCGAAATGATTGAAATACCCTGCTGGTTTTACATCGTTATTTCAAAATAAATGAAACGGTAGAGTAACTAAGGATAAGGAAGCCAAACGAAGGTTTTTCCGTCGGTGACCTCCGACTTCGTCTGCTCTATCGGATTCTCCTCCAGATTACCTATATATGGCATGAAATACTGAGAAGTTGCATCAATGAGTTTATAAAACTCTGTAGGAAGAATTATCCAAAAATTGAACTCGAAGGTAAATGTACAAACAGAATTTGTAATAACAGATGCAGATATATCAAAAGCTGTAAAGTAATGTTTAAGTATATTAAGTTCATTTTTCTTTCTTATAATCGGGACAACGCCCTGGAAATTAAACCCATCAATGGTTAATGGGAATCTAGCCCACCTTAGGAATCGAATTCGGAATCAATAGTCGAGGAGAATTGAATCACCAACCACGTTGGGAATCTAACCGGAGCAAAAGTGAAAGGGAATTGAACCACCACTCACCTTATGAATCTAACCCGGCACAAAAGTGAAAAGAAATCAAACCATTAATCACCTAGAAAATCTAATTCGGAACAAGAACAGATCTAGGGAATCTAACTCATAAAAATTGTCTCGGGAATCTAACCTAGACAAACACATGAATCGAACCCGGTAATCACAATGGCACGATGGCCTTCAATTATGCCTTGTTATCTTTTGTTAATATCGTTATGTGACTTTACCAAACTTATTAAGTTATCCCGAATACAACACGATCACAGATATGCACAACTTTTACAATTAATAATGGTATGGCTACCATAGCATAGCATGTTCAACACAATAGCGGTATGTATATGGACACTATCAAAGCATATCAATTGCATAACAATAGAACATAACGGAAATAATATTTGATCCTTTAAACGTCTAAAATTTCAATGGGTAATTTTGTCCTTTTGGAATCCTACGGGGAAACCGAGTACATAAATAGAACCAAACGTGGATACATGTGTGTCTGTGTGTTCAAATGCCAGAGTTGTTTACAGTCAATAACCGTAGCCTGAAAAAGTTAGAAAATCAGAACCCGGACCAAAACCAAAATCGGTTGTTGAAACAATCGATCGGCTTGCCGACCCAAAATTAACAACTAAAAACTTGCAATTGACAACAGAAATTAGGTACCTAGAATTCAAAGATAATCGATCCTACTTTGAATATGGAAAAAAACAAAAGAACGAAATGAATTTTGACAATAATTTAGAGTGACAGCTCCTCTACTTCTTCCTTAAAAACTCACTGTTCTCTATGTTTTTCTTCCTTTCAGATGGCTGAAGTACAAGAAAAGTAGTATTTAATTTGATTATAAAACATTAGTGGTCTAACTCCCCGTCAAGTGGCTATTGAATTCCATAAACATGGCCATGAATGCCAAAAGAAAAATAGATAAAAAAAAATTACTGTCTCTTTTAACTGTCAAAATTTCCCGACGTTAAAAACAAATAATTGGAGAAGAAGGGTAAAATTATTCTATGCTTTTCACTCCATCATAATCCATGTAATCTTGTGATCTCAATTGTCGGTAAATCAAATAATTTCAATCGTTCAAATACAAATATAGAATTAAACATAAATATCTAAAAAAAAAAATTGATTTTTATATTATTATTATTATTTTTTTAAGTTTTAAAAACCCGGGTCGTTACAATACATATCATATTAGTACTGGTCATATAGCTAATATCGTATCGAATTTATTACAACTATTAATATATAAATATATATATAAATATATAAAAATAAAAAAGAGAGCTAAAAAAATAATTTTTTATGATTAAATTATATGGTATTAATGTTATTAGTTTTATTCGTAGGACACTTGGTTAAAGTATAACCCGTTAGTCCATAAGTACTATGACGAATCAACTATTGTTAATTCGACATAATTGTACGAGATTATAATTTATTCAAGATGATCATTTAGGGTGAATAATAATTGGGAGTTTGATATAAAAAATATCAAAAAATTTATTAAGAGAAAAAAATAAAAAAATTCAGTATCAACCGATATAATTGCTATTTACTAGTATAGCTAGTACCTAACCAATATAAATTAATATTGAAAATAATACGATATTAAAAATACTTAATATTACTTTTATGTCAAAATAATACATATAAGTTCGTACAACATCGATATTTTTGAAGTTCAAGAGTGCTACGTACACATCATTTTTACACATCATTTTTGCACATCACTTCAATACAAAACGACGTAGTTTTAAGTGATGTGTAAAAATGATGTGCAAAAATGATGTGTTTGTAGCATTTTTGAAGTTTGAAAGCACTTGTTAATCCGGTCCTTCCTTTTGTCTTGGGGATTTTTTATTTTCCCTTTCTTTCGTTTATTTTTAGAATAACAGGAGAGACACAGATATTACACAGATATAAATCTAAACACAAATATATTCGGTACCGTTATTTACACGTGAAGCTTTTAAATTATTAAGCATCCCGTGTACATCTGTTTGGATCCCGACACATCTGTGTCCATATCCGTGTACACAGACTTTCTCTTATTTTTATACTTTTAACTTCCAAACAAACCCTACAACTCTTAAACCCTAAAAACCCATAGCAGTTTTCAGAAAGCTAATAAACACGGACCAGAAGGTGGACGCCGGAGCTTTTCTATCGTTTGGTTATGGCAGCCATAGCAATGGAGGTCGAAGCAGTTGAAGAGCAGCAGCAGCAGCAGATAGAGATGAACAACAACGTGATGTGCCAGTTGGCAGACCCAGAGGGGACTCCTCTGGGCCCACCTATGTACCTCCCTCAAAACGCCGGTCCGAAAGAGCTCCAACAGATGGTCAATAAGCTTCTCAACAACGTAAGCTTTTAGACGTGCTTTTGAAAAAAGAAACTTCGGATTTTGCTTCTGAGCAGGGAAAAATTGGAAAAGTAGCTCCACAATCCTAATTGGGGTTCTGAGAAAATTTGTTTAGCAGAAGTCTTTGGGGCTTGGAAAGATATGGATTTTGATGTTACGAATGTAGTATTTTTTTATGTTTTTTTTTTTGTCAATGTATGACCTAATTACTCTGATTTCAGCGGAACAAAACAACACGTTCTAGCCTTGTTTTATGCTGGTGAATTGCAAACAGTTAAAAAAATAAGCACGATAAAATATTGAATTTCGTTGGAAACGCACCCAGGTTGCAAAAAATCTGCTCAACTTGGAGTTTCTGGAAATGGATGTTGCTATCCAACATCGTCTCACTTATATACAACTTTGGTTGACTTGCGTGACTTGAGTTCCTTTTTGTTTTCTTTCTTGCTGTCTGTTGCAGATCAATAACTGTGAAACCTTAATTTATGAAATGACTGCCTTAATGACAAAATGATAAAGCTGCATCAATCTGCAAATTTCTAGTTTTGATCATCTGCCAAAATTGTAATTCCCATGGGCTTTAAGGAACCCATTTATGGAGATCAGTGGTTACAATTTGCATTAGCTTTTAAGCAACCCACTTTTGGAGTGGATTTGTCTATTTTATGCCTCATCTAATTGTCAATATCAATAAGTTGTGCCACCCAAACAGTATGATTTTCCGGAACCAGTACCCCTACTATATATGAGAATCTCTTGGTTCCCAAATATTTGGGTATTGCAGAAATCATTATGCTTACAACTCTACGTACTGAATAGTGATGAACTCTTGGTTTGTACAGGAAGAAAAGTTACCTTATGCATTTTATGTATCAGACCAAGAGCTGATCGTGCAACTTGGGTCATATTTACAGAAACATAAAGGTTGGTGCCGTGACATATAGTTGAAATGCGGCTTTCTAGCTTCCACAATTTGATCTGGTGGTAATATTTGAATTCTGACTGAATATGAAGTGTTATTAATTTTGTTTTTGACAAAAAATTATGCAGTTTCCGTTGAGAAGGTACTGACGATAGTTTATCAACCACAAGCAGTTTTTAGAATACGATCAGTTAGTCGTTGCACTGCAACAATTGCAGGTAAGAATTTATCTTTTCATCTTTTTCCTTTTGATGGTAAGCATTATTATTCGTGTTATAGATGAAACTTGAAGCAGTTGTTCTAGTTTATTACGGTTGACTTTTTGTTCTGCTTCTCTTCCTTTCTTCTTTTTTTCTCGCTAACAATGGAACCAGATCTATTCTGGAATTTTATTCATTGGTGTGTAGTATTAGATTGAATGTATGGACCACGCTTTCACTCGATTGCTGATTGTTATGCCATTATGTCACAGTGGATGGCTCAGGCACTTTGGTGCAATAGATAAACACGAGTTCTTTCACATCTTTTTGTTTACTCATTTTCCTTTACTGGTTGTAAACAAATATTTGGTACGTGGCAATCTTGCTTCTAGCAACTGTTAATGTATGATTCACACTTGTCCTGGTGGTATGAATAACATACAGGCATGTTGTTCCAAATATGTGTTCTAGTAATTTCTCTGAAGTATGGAACTTATTTAGAGAAAGGAAAGTAAAGAACAGAGAAAGAATAAAAACTGAACTGCACGCATGCAAGCTTTTCTGTGTGAGATGGGGAGGGGAACATGGAGAGCTCGATTTCCTGGAGGTTGGGGAGGCCCTGAGGGAAGAGCAATGACGCAGGCTGCTATTAAGAAATTGACCAAATGGTGCCTACAAGTGGATTTGAAATTGTTTTAAGCTTGGGATGATCCTCATGGATTGTAGCGCTAGGGTTTTAAAAGGTGAAGGTTTTTGGTGTTTTAGGACAGATGGTATTTGACTTGATTTCAGAAGTTGTAGGTTGTGGGGCTATAGGGAATTACAAGGTCCGTAGGTGGTTAAATAGAAAACCAAAAGACAGGGTAGATGGTTGGGTTCGTGTAGAACTTGGTTGGGAAGGGTTTAGGTATTGAAATTGTTTTTCTTATACCACTGTGTATGAGAACCCAAGCATAGGTGCTAGATTGGTGTGCAAAGGGATTATGGACCTTCTAAAACCATCTAAAGGCCCGAAATGTTACCCTATTTACAATACAATCGCGGACAACCCCCATAGTTCATGTTCAACAAATGTCAGAAGTAGCAAAACACCCTTAGGTCTTATAAATTTAGAAAGTGAAACTGTACTGACGAGAAAATGTAAATAAAGGCCTGAAACACTGTGGCAGACACTTTCCTTTGGCCAACAGGTGCTTATTGTAATCTTGGGATTTATATCCCTTATTTCATGCTTCCAAAGTCTATCATATGTCTTCAACCCGTCCATGAAAATCTGGTATCAAGCTGTTAAGAATGAACTACTTTAATGACAGGAAACTAGTGGCTATGAATAGTATGCCAGCTATATAGATTTTAATCTAAGGGTATTATCATAGGAAATTTTTGCTGGAAGAGTCCACAGTGTTTGCAGCATTTATTGCCCTGCAGTTGGACAACCGTGGCATCCTCAAAAGGGATTAAAAGAATGGCTAGTGAACAAAGTTGCATGTCGGAATGAGAAAATATTTATCATTCTTCTGCTGAATGTTGATCTACTACAATGAAGGTGCTTTTTACCTTCTCTTTGAATTTGGTTGTGAAACAGCTCATGGAACCAGTGTGTTTTTGTATATACCTTTGAAAATGCACTTCTATGCTGAATACTTTTTCTGTATTCCCCTTTCTGGTAGTTATTCTAAGAACACCATACGGTAAGAGGACCTGAACTTGGGTCTTTATTTGGGGAACGACCAATTGGCCGCGAGTTGTTCCCTGAAGGACTTCCCACTGGACATCATGTATATTTAGATTGAAAAATATATTACGTCTTTCTGTGTTCTCATTCCTCGCATTTACCATGTTAAATTTTTGTTTCAGTTGATTTACATTGATATAATTGAATGATCTTCTGGAAATTTTAAGAATTAATCTGATCTTATTGCACATGGTATCAAAGTGATGGATTGATTATCTTCTGGTCCTCCTTGGGAAGTCGTTGAGGGAGCGCCTCCTTATAAAAACATTACTACCGGTTATACTTTGTCCTCCTTACTAATTGCTTCGTCACTGCAGGTCACACAGAAGCTGTTCTTTCTGTTGCTTTTAGTCCTGATGGTCGGCAATTGGCAAGTGGTTCAGGAGACACCACTGTCCGATTTTGGGACCAGAACACACAGACACCACTTTTTACATGCACAGGTTAGGCTTATATATGTATTGCGAATTTTACTTCGTTGATTGTTACCAAATTGCATTAACATCTTTAGAGACCACCTGGACTACATTTTCTTCTCCTTTCCCCCTGCTGCTACTCCCAGATTTCAAAAAATAATGGTACATGTATTTTGTTCTGGTACCATGACGTACTGCTGAAGCTTTGGGAACCGAAGTTTATGGATTGTGGACACCCATTTAGTGTTATTTAGCAGATTTTAGGGTGATGTTTTGTGCTTACTAGTTGTGTAAACATTATCCAGAATGCTTGAGAGAGATTATTTTCCTCTTTCTAGTTTTTATAACAGGGCCACTGATATTTTGTTGTCATTTCAGGTCACAAGAATTGGGTTCTTTGCATTGCCTGGTCACCTGATGGTAAGCATCTTGTTAGTGGAAGTAAGGCTGGAGAGCTTCAATGTTGGGACCCTCAAACAGGAAAGCCATCAGGCGGTCAACTTGTTGTATGACTCGTAGTCTAGCATTATTTTTTGCCTTGTATTTATTTATGTTGTGTGTCAATTTTTTGCCTTGATACCATGATAATGTGCTTTTGGAGCACACAAATAAATGAGATCTTGGTGCCTTGTTCTATGGACCACGATCTAATTTCCTCCGCCTGGTTTATTTTTTTCGCGTACCTTGAGAGAGTCTTTTAGTAGTATAAGTACAAGTAATTCTTTCCGGTTAGAGTAACTGCCTGTTGTTATGCATTTCCTTGAGTTGATACAACGACTAAGTACGGATGTGTGTCATTTGCTGTTGTGAGTTGCATTGAGATTGTACAGTTTATCACATTTCTTCTATTTGATTTGGGTAATAATAATTAGAAGGTATTCCTCTTCTCAGTCTATCCAAAAAATAGCTTGGCAGTTGGCACTAATGATAGAAATTTATCATGTCTCAGGGGCACAAGAAATGGATTACTGGTTTGTCTTGGGAACCACTACACCTAAAAGCTCCGTGTCGTCGCTTTGTAAGTTCCAGTAAAGATGGTGATGCACGAATATGGGACATTGCAACGAGGAAATGTGTCATTTGTCTTAGCGGTCACACGCTGGCAGTAACTTGCGTCAAATGGGGTGGAGACGGAGTAATATATACAGGGTATCTATTCTTCTCTGTATGCTATGATTTGTTGGAAATTTCTTGTCCTATTGAAGTTCTTATGGACACAACACTGGACAAACCTAGAAAAGATTTGTTCTTGTAATCTTGAAGTTCTTATTTATTAGTTATTTTAATTGCTGAAGTATTTGGTTGATCTTGGGACCAGTCAATATGGACAAATGGTGTAGTATTGGAAATCTATATGCCATGTCAGACTACTTAAATATCAACATTCGGGTCAGCAAACTCATTTATATGCTTATCTATCTCTTTCAAATTTGATATTTTCTATACATCTGTTTTTCGTTTGTGTTGGAAAATATTGATTTGGCAAACTGCTACTCTTTGAATTTAGATACAGGTTTTTCTTTCTTTAATTGAAGAAATCCTTGTTGATTTGTCTCAACAAGCTCAAAATCTTTTTCCTTTTCATATATAATTGAAAGTTTTGTTCAGTCCAACCAAGTTCCTTTATATCTTGTGTACTTGCAAAATTGTTGGATCTTTCTTAGAGGCAGAATTTGAAGTATCCCTAAGAAGGTAAATAAACAAATGCAGTCTAGCTAAAACACGTTTAGGCATCATACTTTACCTGCTTGAGGTTACGGATGGGAGGTTGGGTTTGGTTATCCTCTGGAGGTTTCAGGCTAGCTTCTGCACAGTATTAGTAGGCCTTCGCTGTTTGGCTGTTCAGAAGGGCATTTGATCGCTGGCGCTGCTATATGTGAGTTTATGGGGTCAATGGATGTCCACAACTGTATGATATATTCTAAATTTTGGTTGGATTTTTTCATTTGACCCCATTAAACTAAGCTAAAATGTACTTGAAAATAGGATATTGGGGTCATTCTGGACTTCTCATGTCATCCAAGTTGAACTAGTGTTTCATTTACTACTTTGGAATTTTTGAGTTATTAGTTTACTAAACAAATCAAAAGTTCACGACTCAAGTTGGAAACTTATTTTGTATTTGGAAAAATCTAAAGTAAATATTTTTGTTTGTAGAGGTTTGCTTAAATTTCTTTCTCTTGTGGGGCGCAAACTTTTGCATGAACAAACTAGACAAGTGTCCTAGCATCACCACTGCATTTCATCTTTTCTGTTCTTCGGGTAAATGAAAGCATCTAATTCTTGTTGCCCCCCTTTTAACCAATCGGATGTGTTTTTGGTCCCTTATGAGGGAAAAGCTAACAAATAAACTCGAGAAATGGCATGTATATTTGTTGTATGTTGCCTATTTGAATTATTTCCTATATTGCTGAATAGCTTTTTTAAATTGGAAATTGCTCAAATCCGTTTGATTTGACCTTTTAAGTTTGCTGTAATTTTGTTCGTTAATAGTTTTGCAGTCATTTTTATTGAAGCTTTCTGTATGTTTCAGATTGTTTATGGTATCTTCTATTTATATACTGCAGCTCCCAAGATTGTACCATCAAAGTATGGGAAACTTCACAAGGGAAGCTAATTCGCGAACTAAAGGTGAATGAATAGATCTTTCGAAAATTATAGATCCTACTTTTCCTGTGTGCATAGAAATGCTGCTACACATTTTTCTGTTTCCGTTTTAACGATTATCTCATGGTTAGGAGTGATCTTCACCATCTCAAGTCGTGTATCAGGAATCTGATGCAAATCAATCTATTGTTCAGTGGGTTTGAGAAACCGTGGAATGTAGTGGTGGAGTAGGTGTAATATTGGAATGTGCGTTGTTTGAACTGCAGTACTTCATTCATCCCTTCCAGTTATCAGAAGAGTTGACTATTCTAATATCTTAACCATGATGTTTAGAATCACCATCCCTAAAAATTATCCCTCGGAAACTTATTTGCGTGTTGTTTTTAGAGTAGAAATTGATCTCTGTTATTTTGTCCATAATACGTGCATGAGAACTCCTTTAACTGTTATTGTATGTTCTATACTGATTCTAGGGCCATGGGCATTGGGTTAATTCTCTTGCATTGAGCACGGAGTATGTTCTTAGGACCGGAGCTTTTGATCATACTGGAAAGCAATACTCTTCTCCAGATGAAATGAAGGAGGTACTATTGGTTGATTTTAAATATCTAGTAATCTATTGTCGTTTTGTAACCCACATAAAAGTGTCAGCAGATTTTAGTTGGCTTTGCTACATTTCCTTGTAGGGTGTGTGTCCCTTTTGTTTGCTGTGGCAAATGTTTATATTTTCTTTTATGTACAAGGCAGTTCTGATTGCCTGACTCATCTATTAGTTCTAAACTGGCATCCTTACAAAAAACTAAGTTCTCCTACAAAGTTTATCCCAAAAAAGGGGTCAGGAAATTCGGTGGACTGTATTCAGAAGAACTCACAGGGTCACCGTGGACAGTGGAGAGGAGGTATGGAATGGAGGTGAAAAAGAAAGGAGGTTGTAGCTTGTACCCTTGTGTTTAACGTGGATGATGGGATAGAATGTGGTAGAAAAATCCTTCCAAGGCTTGGTGGTGCCCATTTCGTGGATAAAGGGTCAGTTTTTGGTTACTCTTTATAATTGGGTGACGGGGACAATTACCCAAGCCTGGATTCTTTTTATGGAGTTTGCACCATGTTTTAAATGGTTGAATATTGGTGGCTTTATTGCCCAGGCGCATCCCTTGGGGTTTTCCGTTAGTATCTCACTAGAAATCTGAGTGGAAGGATACCATGATCGCATATCTGTTTGCTTTTATTGTGAAGTCGTTCGTTTAGAAAATTCTTGTGAATCGGAGAGTTTAGACACATCGTCTTTCGCAAATTGGCATACCCAGAAGCACAAAATCCTCCAATGATCTAACTAATGTTATATTCTCAAATCTATAGGCTCCTTGCACGTGATAAGCTTGGAATCTTGTAAATAAGATTATCTTGGTATCATATCATATTATGATCTTTTGTTTTTTATTGCAAATGATCATATATCCACTTTTGTTGCTACAGGTGGCTCTGGAAAGGTATAACAAGATGAAAGGCAATGCCCCTGAAAGATTAGTTTCAGGGTCTGATGACTTCACCATGTTTCTTTGGGAACCTGCAGTCAGCAAACACCCCAAAACTCGTATGACAGGTCATCAGCAGGTATAAGTGATTGAACTATTCATATTTTTGCGCTAGTGTGAGCCCCTAATATAGCATATTCTAACTTTTGTTCTCTCTTCTCTTATCTCATTTCCAAGGTTGTTTCTCTCATTTGTTTCTGTTTTGTTTTGTCAATTTCCACCACATTGCATGCCGTGCTTTGCTCTCTGCATTTCCCTCATATGTTGCTCCCTTTCAGACGCTTATGGTTTTTGTGTGTTATTTCTTCCTTTTTTTTATTGAAGAATGCTTTGCAAATTTTAAAATGTCCTTTTAATGTGTTTATTGGAAATTGTCTAATTTCAAGGGAAACAAAAAAAAAAAAGTGCGTTGAAGCACGCATACCATTGCGAGGTTAATTATGTATCTTCTGATCCTGTTCATTGAAGAGGTAAGTTTGATAAGAAAGCTTAATTCTGTGATCATTTCACCCATCAATGAAGCATGTGGTGTTTCTACTTGCCTGAAATTGCTTGTCTAACGTTTAAGTCGTTGACTTAGCTATTTCGTGTGGCTGGACTTGGTAGTCTTAGTCAAAGTTTCTAGAATTTTTCTGAGAAACCTGGCCTGGTTGAATTAAATTTCCTTTTGAAACATTTCAGGACTTCAGTATTCTGAAAGGTCTACAGAAGTTTCTAAATTTAGCAGGTTGATGGGAAATTAGGGTTAGGGTTCACAAAATAAATCAGCTGGGGATAGTTGATACTCAGTAGAGCAGGATAGGGAAGGGAATATGTCAACTGAGTTGAAGTCTGGAAACATCTAGTCCCGTTCTATGTTTACCGTAACTACCGTGCAGTGGTATGATCTGAAAAGGCTAAACCAATTTCAGGGCTTCCCAAGCAATATTGTGTTCTCCCTATTGAGGCTTAAATGAAACCATAGTTTCACTAGTATGTCATTTGCCTCCAAAGGTTACAAAGGTAAAACAATACTAGAAAAGTATGAACAAAAAAATACCACGTTTGCCAGTAGATTTTGGCTTGCAAAATAGTTAGTTCTTCTATGATTGAGCCATTATTCTCGCGTTACAACATCATGGTTAGCCAATTATAGATCTGTTAGTGGAGCTAGGCATACTTTATTCAAAATGATTGTGTTTAAACATTCTGATCATCTATTTAAAATCAAACGAAAAGGATGAAACCTAGATCTTGGCTTCCAGACCCCTTTTAGATGGTGGTTAGTGGTTGCTGTGGCATCTCTTATTCTGAAACAGGTGTCTTCATTGTTATTAGCCTCATATGGTGACTCCAAAAGTAGCTTAACGTCGTTGCAAGTGGATAAGGTCGTCTTTCATTAAAGGCACGTAAATGAAGCTAGTCTTCCATTAAAGGCACGTAAATTAAAGCTAGGGCCTAGCGCTTGACAGAAACCACTCAGTTGTTTGCCTCTCCAATCCATTTTAGCATCTCTTCCTCTCTCCTACAGAAAGTGTGGCCTTCCTGATGTTAAGAACTCCATATTGCATGTTAAAGCCGGTTTGTTGTCATAGGCATGCATAGTTCTTAAATTAAAGCCTACTGCATTTGATGTGGCAGGACATACATCACCTGAAACATTTCAAATCCACAGTGTAGGTTATCTATCATACTCTCCAAGAGATATTGTATATTTTTTTATTCTTTGCCTTCACATTTTTGGTATGGTATTTCTGTTCGATCGTTAAGTAAAGGGCATTGGGTCGCTAGTGGTCCTCTTCCACTACATCTTTGATTCTTTTCTTCATGCTCAGTTGACCTCCACTATTTGTGCTTTTCTACAGCTTGTCAACCATGTCTATTTTTCTCCTGATGGGCAATGGGTGGCGAGTGCTTCATTTGATAAGTCTGTCAAGCTGTGGAATGGGATTACAGGGAAATTTGTCGCTGCTTTTCGGGGCCATGTTGGGCCAGTTTACCAAATAAGGTTTGCATTGTTTTTCCTATATCGTTTGCTATGTCTTCCCATTTCTGAACAGCTAAACTTCATATTTGTTTTTCTTGTGCTGCAGCTGGTCTGCTGACAGTAGGCTTCTTTTAAGTGGAAGCAAAGACTCCACACTGAAGGTAATATTTCAGGGCATTTTATTTGATGTCATTCTTAAGGTTTTATTGGAGATTAGTTATCGCATTGATCACAAGAATAACAGAGCCTTCCTATGATTTGTTCTTATAAACCATGTTATTTGAACTTCATGTGCTGCTATTGTATTTTGGCCTTGGTTGGTTAAGCAATATTCCCTGTCGTTGGATCTTCAGCCTTTCAGGCTTTATTCTGGACCTTATATATGTGTAATTGCATTCTAAGTACTCTATTATTTCATTTGGACTTGATCTGTATGCAATTGAACTTTGAGTCAAAACCATCTATTCTCCAGGTTTGGGACATCCGGACAAAGAAATTGAAACAAGACCTCCCAGGCCATGCAGATGAGGTACATTTTGTTTGGAAAAACCATTTATAGACTTTTATCAGATTAAGGTTTCTAACACTCTTTTCTCTTCTTTTTCTCTTTGGAAAGGTTTTTGCTGTTGATTGGAGTCCAGATGGTGAGAAGGTAGCCTCTGGTGGTAGGGATAGAGTTTTGAAGCTATGGATGGGCTAGCACACATAAGTCAAAGAGGTGTATTATACGGTGAAAGGACTATTTATGCATCATATATGCGGTTTCCATAAAGAGTTCACACTGCATATATACGGTAGATTCAATGTGGTGATACGACGATGTGCCAAGAGGATAAAGGTTTGGAAAGGGGTGCCGGCTATTACATAGCTGTGGTAAGTGAAGAAGTTTTGATCCTAGAAACGCTAGCTGTACAAGGTATATATACCAGATGCTTATGTTTGTAACTTCTTATTTTGGTCACTGTTTGGAAGATTGAATAAGTTTCTTTTCGCATGTTTACGGCGTTGATGAGATTTTGATGTAGGTAGTTTACCTGTTTCACCTTTTTGCTGGCTCATAAATCCAATGTCATGCTCTTGATCTAGGAGCACCTACATCGATGTAAGTAAGTCATCCCTTATTTTTAGGGCACAACTTTTTTTTAAACCTCTTTCACCAACACTCCCTGTTAATGGCCAGACCATCACCAGCAGTCACCAGCGTCCTGCTGTCACAACCAACAGTCACCATGGCAGCTACCTTTGCTAAGGGCGAGTAAATTAGCAAGTGAAGACTTTAGTTTTTTCCCCACAAATTAGAGCTTTTCAGGATTCAACCAGAAATTGCGCAAAAGACTCATTCCAATCGCAAGAATGTGGGGGGCAGAGATGAAGGTTACATTCGAGAATGAGAGAGAAAATGTCGATAAGATAGAGTAGTTGAGTTTTCGATGGAGCCTTGGGTCAGTTGTGAAAGTGATACCCCCTCCAATGGTTGGTGAAGTCGGCCAGAGACAGTTAGTTAAAGAGAGACTGAGGGAGGGAGGGGAGATAGAAAAGTCTTTTTTGCTAACATGTTTAGCAACGCTGCAGTTGCTCCACTTATGTAGAGATATTGTAACATTCTCAATAAACTGAACAAAAAAATAGGTTACAATATGCTGGAGAAGGATTTTCATGAAATGGCTGGGTAATTTTTCGCTATGTAAAAACAAGGGATAGGGATGATAACAATCTTTAGTTAAGA